>KN834868.1:5983-20338 GCA_000827265.1 Collybiopsis luxurians FD-317 M1
ATGATTTGTCCCACTGTCCCACCCCTTATGAAGTGCTCAAAATGCCACAGTAATTGTATACACTTTAGGACTTGTTATAATTATGTTGATTGTATATTATCTTTGTCCTTAGCTCTCACCTGAGACCTCTCCTTGAGGGGACTGCTCAGCTGGAAACTTCAGTAGGCAGCTGAGTTTTAACAACTCAGACTTGTACCTCAAGCATACTGTAGGTTCTACAGTAGAATGCACCTTTTTTTTAAACCCCCCCCCCCCCCCTGTGCCTTGGTCGGACCCTGCCACATTTCAACCGTAGGTTGTCATACAATGCCCAGGATGAAATATCATTTACTTAGCAGCCTTGCTACTAAGCAGAATTTAAAACCTTCTCATACATATTGCAATTACATTGTTGCAGTAGGCACTTGAACCACAGAACTACCCACTGTAACATTCCACTTCGCTGCAGAATACTCCCAAAGTTCACAAATTTATTTCATTACTGAATTCATATAGGGACAATTTCTCTGTCATAACTTCACTAAGTACTACAATATAGACAAAAATGATGAACACCAACCCAACCTATACTTTACTTCTGGAGGTGTAGGTCGGCAGATAGATATGCCAATTTCCTCTTAGTATATCGAAGGACACAGCAATATCGTATACGATATGGTCATAATCAGGAATAAGAACCACAGATAAGAAAGGTTAAGTAGTATGGAAAGCCGGAAGGGCCCGCTCACCTTGGAATGATTTCCGTTACCTAAAGTAATATAATTTCATTGACAGATCCCCAAATAGGGTGTGGGACCTCGTGAACCCCAATTTATGATAAGTCAGATGACCGAGAACAGCAAGCTGCTGCAGGGCAGCGGAGCATTCATCAATAATTTGCAGCTGGGTGATTAAGCCTTATGCTACTGACATTTGTATTAAGTAACATGTTATTTACTATCATGCTACATTCATAACATGTTGAGGCCATGTTACTCACTGTGATAGACTTGGAGAGTAGTGATGTGCCAGCCAGGACTCAGAGCCCCAGGCCATTAAAGCCGGGCCCTATCCAGCCCTAGCCGAGTCCCACCACATTTCACAAGTGCAAATTTGCCCCATAATAATCTGGTGATTCTGACCCTTCCCTTGAACTCAAATAAATGCCAGGTAGTATAAATAATGAAAAATTGAAGAGAAAGCCTGAACATGAGGCACTTTTATACTTGAAAATATATATGCTCATTCAATAATATAGCACAACAGGCTAAGGCTACAGTTCTGTCTGAGCTTGAAACAGTTTCTTCCAGCGAAAAAGGGAAAGTAACAGTATATCCAGGAAATTAGCAGCTGCACGGCTGCAGATACTAAATACTTTTTGGAGGACCCATTTTGTGAAAAAGGTCTTTCCAAACCTCTCCGCAGATGTAAGCTCTGCAGGTATGTTCTGTTATGCCCTTTCCCTCTACAAAAATACATAGCTTTTTTCTTAGTGCAACCTATACCAATGAAATCAGTACACTCTGTTGTCATTTGGGGTTGCAGCATGGGGTATGTTACACATGTTCACTTTACTCATTATGCCTCATTCCGAGTCAATAGTATCAATACCGGCAGTGGGGCTGAAGCAAACAATTTCAAGTCTATTATTCCCAAGGATGTTGAAGGGCACAAGAAAGCTCAGGTGACCACTGAAGGCAGCCAAAGTATCATTGACGAGCATGTGGTACCACTGGAGTCTAAAGCATGAGTTATTCCATATTCGGATGATTTGTCTGAGCAAGCAGCAAGAGGATGGCTTATTGAGACTGATTAGGTAGACTTCTTTTATTTTTGCAAATCTCACATGTTCATCAGCCTGTTGCTGTGCTGGAGCATCCCAAATTCCATGAATTGATTAGTGTTGCAGCTCAAGCCACAAATAGTGTCACAATTCCAAATCGTAAGGCCACTCATTGTGTTATCATTAACTTATTCAAGAGGAATTCATATGAGCTACAAATTCAATTTGTGGTAAGCTATCTGATCACTTCTTTTCCTTTTTTTCCTGAGCCTTTGGCTATAGAGCAATGCTGTAACTGGGAAAATCTCAGTTACATGTAATGCTTGGCAAGCCACTAATGGCAATGCATATTTTGCTGTCAATGGACACTGCATTGAAGAATTATCTCCTGGGAACTGGAAGCTTCAAAATGCCTGACTTGGCTTCACACAAGTGAATACTGCCCACAGTGGTCCTTTGCTGGACTATACACTTTTCAAGATTCTACACCATTTTGCAATTTTCTTTGGATATGTTCTACTCAGATTTACACACCTGAAACTAACAAAGATTGGCTGGGTAACTTGCAATAATGCTACAAATAATGATGCTATGCTGGACTGTGTCTTGCACCTGATTAACTCACACAAGTCAAGCAAAAGTATGAAGGAATGGTGCTCAAAAGATTCTTACATCCGGTATGTGTTAGAATCATATTAATGTATTGTTACATGATTTACTCTTACTCTGGTACCTTGCTCACATCATCAACCTCGCAACTTAGACTGTTCTCAAAGCACATAGCCAATCCAAGCACTATGATCCTGTGGATCCAGTCACTCATGAGCCAGATATGGATGCAGTATTTCAAGATGAGATTGGGCTGGTCTGATCCATTATTGTGAAGGTATTTTCTACCACCGGCATATTGAATATTATTTGTGATTTGTGAATTGTACTTTCAGAATAGGCTCATTCATCTGGGATTATTCTATTTGACAACCCGGTTGCCGACAAACAACCCCTAGCAATGCGAAAGACTAACTGACTGCTGGCCACTCTGGAAAATGGCAATTGTAGTGCCCAAGGCACCAAATTTTCAGAATTCACTAAGTAGCTGCTGTTGTTAGTGATGACAATGCAAGATCAAGTTTACATGCCGCTTCATTTTCTGTTACTGTTGTTGCCACCTCTATGCAGATAGACTCAGTAGCTGCATGCCGGTTGAAGCAGCTCTGGGCCTGCCTACCCCTTTGCTGTCAAATTTATTACTACCAGCTCATCCTCACCTGTCTGAGTTGAAACACTTTTATATCCCACATTCAGCTCGAGTACTATACATGTAGTAGTGTAATAATTTTTTCTTTCACTCCTTTCTTCTTGCTCATCATACTAGGTTGTCCAATTTGTGTAGAGAAACTCTATTATATTATTGTTCATTTCTTTTTGCTCATTGTATAAGGAGTACTCATTGTCGTCACCCTTCCCTCAGGTCCAATTTACACTCATCTCCCTCCCTGTATTTCCATGCCCTTCAGCTTCATTTTTCATATCTTATTTCCTGCACATGCCTCTCCATTGTCCATATTTTTCTTGTGCCAATTGCAATCTATAAAAGCCTTTGGGCCTGTTGTTCTGGCAAGACACTGCCATGGTTTGAACCAGAGGCAATTGGAAACTAGTCATGTTAGCAAACAGATTGTGACTTGAAGTCACTTGCAATGGTCCTGGTGTGACAGCTGGTATTACTTCCTGAATATTGCCGGGTTGCCAAATAGAATTATCCATTCATCTCCTAAATGCACTCAACTCTTCAAGGATATCCAGAAGCATGACTCATACAACAATAGTACTCCCCTCCATCTCTTGCTTGACATGGCTGTACAATGGTCATCAATGTATGTCATGTTACATGGAGCAGAAAAGATTCGAGAGGTTCATTCCTTGTTCATTCTATTACCAATCTTTTTCTCTCATACTGTGACAGTATATTTCAACATTTCTACATGAAATTGGGCTGGCAGAAAAGAACATTGGGAAGTGGAAGAAGCTGGAAAAATTGAATTTAACAAATGTAGAATGGGAGATGGTAAAAAATATGCTTGTGGTACACCTGATAGCTTTACATTTCCAGAACCTCTGATTTTTGATTTTTAGCATGCCGATAGCACTCAGCAAGTATTCTTATTAGAGAATGAGCCATCTCTTTACATTGGTTTACCTGCACTCAAAGCTCTCCACCATGCATGGTCCAAACATTTCAAAGGAGAAGTACAGCTTATTTACAGATGCCTTACAAGCTGGTATCAACAAGTTATCTGATTATTATGACTGGATAGGTAACTCATTGGCACATGTCTTTGCAATGAGTGAGTGAATGATATAAACTTTTATGTTCAGCTTGACCTCACCTATCCCTATGTAGTTCTTAACCCAACAGAGAAAATAATCCATTTTGAGAAGCACTGGAGCTCTGATTTGGAAAGTAAAGTTTGAAGTCTTGCTGAAGAAATTACATATTGATTCTCCTCCTCATTTGTACTCTCATGCAAAACAATTGACAGTACAAGGAACAGTATGCGGAAATGTATGGCTTAACAAGTGTGCCGCCTCAGACATCAAAATCTCAATCTCAGCCTCTGGGAAAGAGATCGGCACCATTGCAGGAGTTGTCAGATGATGAACAAAGTATATCTGGCATTTCTTCAACATCAGCTGACTGTGTTCCTTGGCTTGAAGAATTTTCCAGGTACAACAATGCTACTGACTCTGCTCCTGAAGGGATGTTGATTGTTCAGTGGTGGGGTGTATGCCTTTCACATATAATTTTTCTTCATTAACTGATAAGCAAGTTGGCTGTAGATGAATGCTCAACAGCTTCCTGTATGGGTGGTTCTTGCTTGGGACTTTCTAGCCATCATAGCTTCTTCAGTTTTGAGTGAGAGAGCATTTTCAGCAGTAAGAATTATAATTAGTAAATGCCGAAATCATCTCAAGGGGGGTATTGTTGAAGCTCTTCAATTTCTGAAGTGTTTGTTGCATAGGGATCTCTTATTCTGCAAGCCAATCTCCACCTCGGATGAGTTTCAGTTAGAGAAAGAGGAAGCTCAGGAAAGGCTTGCTGCTGATGCAGATAGGTTGACATTGGCTGGAGATAACTCGGATTGGATCCCTCTTGGTGATGGAAATGATTGGCCGGGGCTATCTGGGCCCTAGCCGGAGCTTCTGAGCTGGGCCCCAGCTGGCACATCACTATCATGGAGAGGTGCGGGAATTAATTTTCGCATCTAAAACTTTTCTGTTTGCATGTCATAACTCTGTTAAATTAAGTTGCATCTCACATTTCTGGCTAGGATATATACAGTGAATATATAATTGTATGCGATATCTGTAATAAGATACAATGGCTCAGAGCGCAGACAAGGAGTCAAAGCATCTATATTCATATCTAGTAAGATACTATGGGTACAAGTAAATAGTAAGAATCAATATAGCTAGTATAAATAAAGTAGCAGAGCTCACCTCAGAGTGCAGACAAGTAGTCAAAGCATCTGAGGTACCCAATTGTTCAAGTCAAGTATATAAGAAGTGTAATTGAGTGTACGGAAGTAAATGTAGGACTAAGGATAAAGAGAGAAGTAAAGTAAAGGAGACAGAAGTATATCTAACAGTCCATGTTTGTATCTAGGAGAGTCTGTGCAGAATAGAGAAACATACGAATAGTGCGACAGGATAATCACTGCTCAGCACCAGGCTTTGATAAATACCACTTAAGCACTGATTGCATAATATTACTGGCGCGCAAAGCGGTGACAAGGGTCCTGTCGCCGTTGACATCAACGGATCTGTCAAAGCGAGCAGGCCCTTCCGGCTTTCCATAAAGTAGAGACTGAACAACACTGAGAATAAAGAATAGACTAAAAAGCAGAAACAAATAGAACAAGTCCTGGGATAAGTAAATGATGCACAGTATCTCATTACACTTCAATTACCAAAACACGCCCTCATCCAAATCATGATTGTAAAACATCATTAGAATTGACTACTCCCCCCTTTATATAGCGTCACCAACCGTATCCCTCCATGCCGACTAGCATCATCCTCTCCTTCACCCTCCTCCTTCTGCCACAGACTCACACTCTCTTCCCAATCTGCATCTTTATCCCCCTTGGGATACCTTCTCGCTGACCTCCCTCTCGAAGACGAATCACCCTCCCCACCCGCGCCAGAACCAGTACCCGAGTCTATATCAGCATCCCAACTCCTCGCCGAATCTGTCACACTAGGGAACGACTTCAATGTCGCCGAACTAGGACTTGCACCATCCACATTAAAAATCTCTCTCGAATCCTTCCAGCCCAGTTTTTCCCTTGGTATCATTGTCGGAGGCGCGCTGTACGGGAGGTTTTCCTGTCTGGAGGAGCGAGGAGGGAGAGGCGGTAGGGCAAGGATTTGCGAGAGTGCAGGTTCGGTATCTGTCGGGCTATCAGAGAGGAGATCTTGTGAACTTTGTTGAGCACCCGTTGCTGCAGCTGCAGTCTGGGTCATCAATAGTGAAGGGGACGATTCTGCATGGTTGGGAGTAGGTAGTCCAGGAATACTGGGCAACATGCTGTTGCTTGATGTCCGTGTATTGCTTCAGCGTCAACCCTTGTACCACCCGTTCCCGTGGGATGATATTGATGGACGACATCCTGCATATTAAACTTGATCATTGGTTGCTTGTTCATCAGCTGCGAATCCCTGCCTGCACTATTCAGTGACGATACGTCGTCTCTGCGCGAAGCAGCTGTGAACGAGGGTGAGCCCATCGGAACTGGAGCATCATATAATTGGTGCTGTTTTTCGGAGACAACCAAGTGCCTCAAGGAGGATCGTATGGCGCCATGGCACCCTGCGGCCTAGTGCTATATGATCCAGGTCGGCTTCCACCTCGATTCTGGCTCATTCTCCTCGCGCTCCTCACCCGAATGATACTACCGACCGTACCAAATGAGCTTCTCAGAGTGTCAATGCCAGGATCCTCAACCGCCAAAACATCCTTCTCATCAAATCCTTCCGTATGTTCGCATGAGGCCTGGAGCAGGATCATAGAGCATCGGTCGGTTGAGTTTAGTGAGATTCTTCGGACCGACTTCAGACATTTGCAAGATTGTTATACCAAAGCAGATGACGACGAAACCCATAACAAGGGTGATGATAGATGACGCGGAAGCCTTGAGACCTTGGAAGAGTACCTCGGAGGTAGTCAGTACCAAGGAAAGATAAGATTCAATAACGGACTTACGATGGTCATTAAGATAGAGAAAAAAGTGACTGTAAAGGAACATTAGAAAAATCATATACACTAAGTGAGTAATGACAAACATATAACATAGTATGTCGACGTAACTAAGAGCACATGCATCAGCGACTGTTCCTATTCTGCCAATAAACATTACGCACCCATGGCCGTGTTGAATAATCCCAGCGCCACATACAAATAGTAGACTTTGATAACTGAATAAGGCTACCCATCAACGCACATTCGGACAACTAACAGTTCGCGCACATACTCAACATGATGGCCACGAATTCCATTAGGAAGTAAATGAGCCAGTATTTGAACTGAAAACAGCCTTGAGTATCCTGTGCTTCGGCTGATTCAGACCTCAAACATACCTGGTTATCTCCCTGTGCGGTGGTCACTATCGCCGAGCCCAACCCTGTCGTGACACTGACACTAATTCCTCCAATCATACTACAGACGAAAATGTACCACAGCATGCTCTTCGTGCCATAACGCGGAGCAAAGTAAAAGATGATGGCGAGGGAGACGGCAATAAGCACAGATGCATACGCCAGAAATCCTGGTGCGATAAATAATCTTTCGAATTCCTTGATTTGCCCGACGGAGGCTTCGATGGGCCTGGATGGAGGAATTGTTATGGAACGACAAACAATAGCGTATGCGTTGCTGGATGTACAATTTAACGCTGTGATTACAGATCTGACCTAGACATGGGGCACACTTAGTCTGATATCGTGCACGAGTTGTGAGTTGTAAAGCACGCACGTTACATAGCCCACATCCCAGCCAGCCAAAGAATGTGAGCTTTTCCTGCAGATACATTGGGGAGAGAATAGCACAAATCACAACAGATAATACGCCTAGGGGGGTCTGAATGTACGGGGACAAACGGAGATAGTTCATCAGTCAATCTGGATCGTTCTTGCGTCGAAATTGAGCTACGCACAACGACGATAGCTTCTAAAAATTCATAGGCTGAACACAAGGTTATAGTGAGTATTGGTAGAATGCCTAGCGTAATATGAGCACGCACCAGCAAACTACAAAGTTCACCTATTATCATCACTAGCGGCACCCAGTTAGAGCCTTGTACACCATCCCATCGATCCTGAGAAACATACCGGTCATTCCAGTCCACCATAATCATCCCTGTCCACCGTAATCATCACCTATACTTGCTGCTTTGGCCTGGAGGCGGAACAACCTTTGGTTGAAGCCATGGCGTTCCGCTGTTCCAATCCGGCCAGTGAACGGGAAGCTTTTGAGTAGCCAGACTTGGAGACACCTATGCAGCTATAATGCAGGACAACCTTGACAAAAAAGTTGTTGTTCGGACGATGTTGAATCCAACGTCAAACTGTAAGCTCTGTAAACACATTACACGTCAATGCCGCCCCCGGTCCGGGATTTCGTTGCCCCACTCAACGCCGTTGCAGAGCCGTTAGTGTTTTGTTCTTGCATGAATTGTCATTATACTTGGCTTATCAGAATCGCACAGAAAGTTGTGTCCAGGCTTAAAACGATTCAGGTAAAAACGACTGGCCAACAGTTGAAGTTTCGATAGTTCCGCTGGTTTGACATCTCATAAATACTTTCATTTATTGCCATTTTGCACCCAAATATATTTTCCGGTATTCGTTACAAGCCTTCTCTTAGCAGGAAATGGACATAACCATGAGTACAAGATTATCGACCTCAATGAACTTGAAAAGAACTGATATAAACGGAGGCTTCTTGACCTCGTAAAGCTGCCCTGCACCGAAGTCGACAAGGTGTACCTTATCGATAGTCATACCCCCGGGTTTGAATTCGACGAGAACATTCAGGTCGAAATTGGACCACAAGTCACGAAACACAGCAATTGAATAAAAGTCTAAGGAGTGCGCACCCTCGATAAATGTGATGATTATGAGCGACTAAACCCACAGATTTACACATTAAATGCATAGTATCGAGTTGCAATTTCAGTCTTGTCCGTGCATCAGTCTTTTGCCACTCGGGTGTTTGGATCAGCGGTAAACCAGGCTTTTTTATCATGACGACCAAGGATGCCAGCTGACCCGGCTTTGCTCCCGCCAGAATCGCCGCCATCGAACTCGACACAGATACTGGGAGTGGAAACATACCAGCGTCTACATAAAGGTTGACAGTAGGATTAACCATTTGGAGCGCATGCACCTTTACGAATGCTTCCTGATCCGTTTCCTCGAGAAACTTAGCAACTAGTTCGGTAGCAAGGTGGGATTTATAATTCGAGGTGACAGTATAAATTCCTAAGTTCTTATTTCCGGAATTGACGGCTGAGGAAAGGGGGGATCTGAGTTGAAGATTGGTTAGAGGGGAGGCTTGGATGGTATAATGTTTGAGCTCGATGTTGCGGAAGTGAGGTATGTGCACTGACCGAATTTACTCTTGACTTGCTCATTTGGCTTTACCGTATCGACGAGCTTTTGTTTGAGCCAAGGAGCCTATAAGTACGTGCAGGCGAAATTTTAGTTCGTATACGAGTTCAGAAGATGACTGAGCACAGATATGATAAGGTGAAATCGATATTCACACATTAAATGCACACCTCGAATTTTGGCATACTCAGAACGGTCTTTGTTTGCGTCTGAGTTTTTTCACCACGGGCCATCAAGGTCGAGGCAGGCACTGCTGCAACATAAGGAATCAGCTGAGTTACGACGAAAGCCAATCCAACGAGAATGGTCATGGAACGAGGCAAAGTCATTAGAGTGAGAGGGAGCATGAGCATAAACGTGACGATTGAACGGTAGCCTGAACTGGAGATAAATCCTGTTTCTGGGAGGTCAATGTTCATGTTAGCATTGAGAGAAGCAAAGCAATAGCTCGGGACTCACCTGGGCGGCTCAGATTTCGGGCTGAAACTTCTGTTAGTGCTCTCCGACCAGCGGAGAGAAGGGAATGCAGAAGGGAATGCATCATCGAACGGATAGGTCTTTTAAATCATTTTCTGGTAGCACCTTTATTGAGTTAATGAAACCCCGCTGATGGTTTTCCGTGTCCCTGCAGTGATAGCCATCCTGGTTACATCCCGGGTCTGCAAATAGGCGAAAGTCTGCAGCCGGGAAACCTGGAAATGAATAGGTAGGACGCGACAGCTTGGTGGGGGCGGAAAACTGACGATGATAACAAGTCCTTTTCTTTTTCATTTGGAAAGAGCTGCAGCTCCTCTAATATCTCGTTATACTTCAACACTAACTAGTACATCTTCGTCCGAGTCATGATCCATTGAGATCGACTACCTCCCTCTCCTTCTGCCACAAACTCACACTCTCATCCTGACCTGCATCTGTATTCCGTTTGGAAAACATCCTCTCCGATCTCCCTCTCAAAGACGACGAATAGCCATCCCCACCTGTCTCCACATCCAAGTGCGTATCAGTGCCTCAACGCCTCGCTGAACCTATCACGAGGGAATGACATCACTGTTACCGAGCTAGGATTCCCAGCAGTAAGTTATGACGCTAAATATCTCCCTAGAGTCTTTCTGACCCGGTTCCGCCCACGGTATCACCGGCCGAAAGTGCACTGTACGGGAGATTCTCCTGTCCCGGAGAACAAAGTGAGGGAGGATGGAGAGAAAGAATTTCCGAGTTTGGGGGTTCATTATCTGTGGGGCTTTCGCATAGAAGATCTATGGTGGTTGCTGCGGTTTTGGCTGGCCTTGCACATGGATAGTGACAGATACGAATCTGCATGAGCCGTATTTGGTAGTCCACATACGCCAAGGGACGTTACGGTCGCTCAAGGACCGTGTATTACGTCAGGACCGGCCCTAATTCCGCTCATTCCCGTGGGATGGTATCGATGGACGACGAGCTGCACATCAAACTTGATCCTAGTCCATTGATTCGTTATTGTGCTGGCACTATACAGAAACGAGGCGTCATCTCTGCACGCAGCGCCGGTGAAAAAGAGAGCGAGCCCATCGATAAAGGGGGCGTAACACAGTCGATACTATTCGGAATCGCTGTGATATTCCGTGCTGGTGCTGCTCCCTGGTGAGAGCCAGATCCCTCGAGAAGGACCGCACGGCACCATGGTACCAGGCGGTAAAGTGCGATGCATTCCAGGTCGGCTTCTACCCTAAATTTGGCTCCTCCTCGCGCTCATGATACCATCGACGGTACCAAATGGGCCTCTTAAGGCACTGGTACCAGGATTGATCCTTCTCGTCGTTCGCGAGAGGGGGTCGAATTTGGTGGGATTCTTCCGGTAAACGTTGGGCATTTGTACGAACGTTATACCGAAGCAGACGGGGACGAAACCTATGACGAGAGCGATAACAGATGACGCGGAGGCCTTGAAACCTCGGGAGAGTACCTTCAGTGCTGTTAGTATTGGAAAAGAACACGATCGAGCAATGAACGTACGATGGTCACCAGGATGGAGAAATGTACCTGAAATGAAATAAGAAAAACCACTCACAAGCATTGAGTAGGGATGACACACGGAGAGCATGCTATGCAGGCGAAACCGAAAGCAAACAACCATCCCCAACTAGTTCTGGGTTGGCCGACAAGCATTACGAATGAGTGGCCATGTTGAATAATGCCAGCAACACGTCACATTCAGATAGTGGGCTTTCATAGCTGGAAAAATCCGCTGTTAGCACATGGTCAAAAGGGCTGGGACTACGGGCACATACTTTAGGAAGTAAAAACCACAATGCTCGAGCTGAAAACGGTCATGAGCATTCTGGCTCCAGGCGTTCCGAACAACTGGCACATATTGATGGCCAGCAATATGACAATGAGAACCGATGCGTGCGCGAACAAGTCCGACGGGATGAATGGTTTTTTGCCCTTGATTTGACGGTACCTTCCGATGGGCGTGGAAGGGAGAATCGTGATAGAACAGCGAACGGCGTACACAGTGTCGGGAGTGCCATTTAACGCTATGAGTACAGAGCTAATTGGGAGTTAGTCTGACATCGTGTTTGAGTGGTATGGGAACGCACGATTCATAACCCACATTCCAGCGGCCAAAAGTTGTGAGTCGTTCCTTTGGAGATATCGAGGAGAGCATAGCGCAAATTCGTAGCTGATTGTGCGTGTTGAAGAGCTTGAATGAGCTAGGATTAACAATCTTGGGTCAATCTGAATGGTGCTCGCATCAAAACTGAGCTACCCACAGCGACAGAAGTCTCTACAAAAGATCCACCCTCAGCAACAGATCGAACGCAAAACGAAATATAAACGCACATTGAGAGATCACCAATTGCCATTGCTAGAAGCCACCAGTAAAATTTTGAGAGAATCGTTCCATTGACAATGAAGAGCGTGGCTATAATTTCTGTTCGGAAATACTAGGGTGAGTTCGGTGAGTTGACCCCACATTCGATATGGTATAACTTACCAACTTGGAATGACCATCATCTTTACTTGCTGCTTTGGCCTGGAGGCGGAACAGCCCTGTGTTGAAGACGAATGAAGAAGGCACTATCCATGGCGAATAAGTTCCGCTATTCCAATTTTTCCAGTCTTGAGCCACCAAACTTGGAAACACCTTAGCAGCTATGATGCAGGATCGATACAGGAAAACATCAAGAAAAACTTGAGAATAATGTAAAAAAGGTCGTTGTTCGGGCAATGTCGAATCCAACGTCAAGCCGTAAATCGGTCACGGGTCAAAGCCGTCCCCGGTCCGGGATCTCATTGACCCGCTCTGATCAGCGCCATCAGCGTTCTTGCCAGAACCCAACCCAAATTTGGCGCAGAGGTACGGGCTTCGAGATTATGAGGCGCAAGTCGCTCGAGCATGGATCTGCTTCATGTTCGAGTTAACTTTTAAATTTTCAACTTCTCGACGGCTGCAGGTACTACATCGAGACTTCGGGTGCGGTAGAGGATGGAGATATCTCTCATGATCTGCCGGTGATGTATATGAATACTCCCGTCAATGAGAATCTCTACTAGTGGTCTAGGTTATCGCGTGAGGTGATTGAATGCCCCATCGTTTTCAATCCAGAACCATCACTTGGCACGTTCTCCGCATAACACCGATGATTCAACTACTTGACTTCTATCTGCCACGCTCCGATTAGATACTTTGACCACTCGTTGGGGATTAAAATGACGTTTCTATAAACCATTTCCACTGTGGATTGTTTCCGTTTCCCCGATTTGCGAGGTACGACAGTGTTGGCAAGTACCAGATAAATCCCGCTTTCATTTTTCTTTTTTTTCTTCCGGTGTCGCTGCCCTATCTTCTTGCCGTCATTTTACATGCACGAGGTGCACCTACAATTGATAGATGAGATCCGATGAAATTAAATACCAATTGCGGTATCTCCTACCCATGAAGAAGGCATGTCAACTCATATCTTGACAGCAAACTTTGTTCGGAATCTTTCATATACCGCATCGACATGATTACAGGATGTGTTGCTATATATGGACATGTATATCAAGTTGGGCCGACAAACCGGGTTAAGCTGTCCAGTTCCAATTAATCATGCAACAGCACGCACATCAGAATTGATCATGAGAACGTATCAGCTGTCAACCGCCAAAGTATAAAGAAAGACAAGCTGCAGCTGTACATGCCAACCTCTTCATCGAGTGCCACCATCACTATCATCACAGTGAAATCAACAATGCGCAAAACCGCTATCAAAGTCAAGAAATTCTTCGGAAAGAAGAAAAATCAAAAAGCTACACTGGCTGGGAATGTGGCATCGACTGGTGCCCCAGACTCTGGAACTGCATCGCAGGTACTTTCCACCTATCAATCCGACACAGGTCCTGAGCCTGGGGTTGGAGTGACCAGTCAGAGTGGAACTGCACCTTCTGCTCAACTGGCTGAACTGGGAACTGAATTGCAGGTATCTTCTACTAAGCTGTCTGGTTTAGGATCTGGGGCTGTAGTTGACACATTTGAAACTGTGTTGGGGGTCCTGAAAGAAGTTTCCGCACCTTTCACACCTTTGCAGGCTGCAGTAGGTGGCATTATCGAGTGCATTCACATTTACAAGGTCGGTTCTCAAAGTAATCAGTTTCAACTACTAATCACATACATTGTAATATAGAAAGTAGCCGGAAATACAGAGGCCCTTCAGGCTCTTGCAAAGGATCTAATCTCTCGCACAAAACTTATGCATGAACACTTAAACAGAGATGACATGGATGCATCTGAATGGATGATCATCAAAGATTTGGCCAAGTAAGATAATCAAGTTCAGATAATGATATTGGCTACTCACTTTCTTGCAGCAAGCTGGATGGAATCAACAAGAGAGTCAAGAAACAGATGCAGAGTGGACTAAATTTTAAAAAGGTGGTTACAAAAGGACCAGGTA
>KN834868.1:24570-41313 GCA_000827265.1 Collybiopsis luxurians FD-317 M1
GGCACTCAGATTGGTGATCCTCTCCATGGCCATGATAATTCTGTCCAGTCAGTAGCATTTTCACCTGATGGAACCAGGATTGTGTCTGGGTCAGAAGACAGGACAGTGAGGATCTGGGATGCCACCACTGGCACTCAGATTGGTGATCCTCTCCATGGCCATGATGATTATGTCCAGTCAGTAGCATTTTCACCTAATGGAACCAGGATTGTGTCTGGCTCTATTGATGACCAAGTGAGAATCTGGCATAGTACTAATCATGCTAGCAACAATTCATCACCACCTATGTCTCATGGTAGGCCATATCAATTTTGTTCCTCATTCCACTCTGACTCACTGTGCAGATGATGTAAATCCCCATTGGATCCTGTCATCAAATGGTTGGATCCAACTTTCCCATATCCCATCTCCTATTATTTGGATTCCTCACCCCTTCCGCAGAATGTTATGGACTCCTGGAACCAAATGCATCATTTCACATTTTGGGTATAACAAGCTGTCATTCCAAAATTGTGTGTATGGCATGAATTGGACCCAATGCATTTCAGATTTGTAACTACTATGCTTACATACGCCATCAGGTAAGCACTACTCATATTTTCACATGCTTCATGTTGTAGATAAAACTGTATAATTTCAAATGCTTCAGGAGTCAAAAGTCGTAGAACACATGTGCAAGCTTCTTTACTTCTGTGTTGCTCCATCAAGTTCTATTCTGTCATTCTACTCTATTTTATAGTTTGCCTATATGAGAATGAACTGTAAATAAGTATTTCAATATCCAAAAGTCTGCCATTGTATTTTTCTTCATCATTTACAAGCTCATCCTTTCCTAAGATATTAACTTATTAGCCTAGCAGTATTATTTTTACCTCCAAATAATGGGTGCTCTTGTCCATCAGGTGTGTGAAAAGAATTGACCCAGTCACTGAAGTTCATTAGCTTTTTTATTTGATTGTGTAGTGGAATAACTAATCACCTCCATCTATGAACAATTCTGTTATACAACTTATTTTGTAATAGCAATTACTAAATTATGTACAAGTTCAGTGATATTGCTAGCAGGCACTAATACCAAGCTAATTATCATTTACTTACAGTTGGTGCAGAAAAAGATGTCACTGCCATATATGGTAACACAAAATGTGGAGGTTTTGGCAAGGGGGTGCCAGTATTGCAGTCACTAAAATCAGCAGGTACAAGGGTATCTGTGGAAATAACTCTTTTGGGTGACCTTACAATGTGTCAAGAATTGGTCATGTTAGGACCTTTACTACCTTTGTTGTTAGAAGCTTGTAGCAGGTTCAATGAATAGAAAGTAATTTATTATACCACAGCCAAGACAGAATATGCGATGGGGAGTCACTACATACGACAGGTGAATGAGTCCTGTACAATTTTGGTATTGGATATGGAGGAATGATCCTCGAGTGTTGAATAATAAATCTAGTAGCTCGGTGCAACTAGAAATAATATATCAAAAGAACTCATTAAGACGGTATTAATGAGGGTTGACTCGGGAGGTTCATGACTCGGTGTCCATTTACCCTACAAGACGGGATATTCAAAAGGCTACAGCAGTCAAATAGTCTTTTTGATCAGTTCAACAAGTGAGAGGTAGATATGCCAGTGACTCGGTGTCAAAGGGATTTGCTTGACTCAGTGTTAAGCAGAATAATATTAGAAACTAGTGAACAAGAGAATAGAAACAACACAGGTCAAGATAGTTCAGGTAATAACAGCATTATCATGAGAGATGTAGGTACGAGGCTTTTATACTCTGCGGGAAGACATGTGGTCTTGTGAATAAGAGTCTGGAATGAGCAACTGGTTAGTTCACCTCGCGAAATGTGTGTCAGATCTGGAGAGTCTGGATTGAATGGTAGAACTGTTATCGAGTTGTGTGGTGAGTGTACTGGTTGGAAAGAGCGGAAAAAATAGTGTAGGGCATAACAGGTCAAAACATACCTCTTTGTTTAATTTTAAGAGATTGGAAGTGAATATAATGACAACTCTCATATAAGCTGCAGGTGGTACACCATTATCAGCATCACAGTTCACATAATTTATGAGTCCAGAATGAAATGAAGGAATCATCTTCCCAGGGAGCTTGACCTTTTTCCCATGCCATCTGAGTTGCTCGATATATTGATTTTTTTTCCCATATATGGATGGGTCACTTCTTGTGACTTTTGTTACATTCCGTTACTTTCTGACCACCATCATTCCCTACGCTTCTCTTCCTTCGTTTTCCTCATGTTGGTCCCACCCTTGTCCCACCCTTGTCCTACCCTTGTCCCACCCTTTACTCAAATGCTTTCAAGATCCTGTCCAATATTGCTAAAATCTTCAAGCAATTGCCATCAAATCCATTAAGCTTCTTGTGCATCTCCTTCAAGTTCAATGTCCAATATTCAACACTCAAGAACCAGTGGTTCAGCTCTTCATGCTGGCCTCTGATCTCATTGGTGCACCTTTGGTACACATTGTGTCTTGCCTCTCAACAACAAATATGTGATGTATTCCTGCTCTGTCATGTACAGATGAAGGGGACAAGGTCAGAAGTAGTTTTCAGGCAATGTCAGACATTGTTCAAGGGTATGTATGTATCATGTTTCATTGTTCACTTTACAGGGTACTGTCAGTTTGCACAGGAACCACCATCATCCAAAGCCCTTGACACCAATCCAGCTCCTCCAACCCTAATTTCTGCTCTGAACTGGGCACTGACATAAATAACTGCATACTGAGGTAATTTACTTTCTGAATACAGCTTTTTTATTCTGCTATCTTGTTTTATCACCATTGTGAACAATGTGCAGCTACTTTATGCCTAAGCCATGCTAGCCTCCATTCCCACCCCTCACTGCCTCATTGGTTGCTATGTAGCATCATATGGTTTACCAACTATTTATTCCCATGGCCAGATAATTGCGTTATCTTCCAGTTATCTGCCAAAGTGTTTTTCCTCACCTGTTTCACATGATGCACATTAAAGTAAATATATGTCACCTTGCTTGCAAGGTCTTTCAACCTGGAAACATAACTTTGGATTGATGGGATATGTATTGATTACTAATGATAACTAGCCAATGCCATTTTTGTTATTTGTGTTGCATGATATTGTGTAAAATGGAACATGTACAATGAGTATTTATATACAACACGGTGAGACAAATGCTGATTATATAACTGAACAACATTTGCATTCTAATTCTTAGCACTATTACCTACTATTCACCGCTACCTACTATGCTGATACTGTTGAATAAGTATTCGGTCGTTCAAGTTGGCTCAGGGGATCTGTAATAAACGGCAGAGACTCAGAGCCTGAATGAGATAGTCGAAGCGTCTGAGGCAGCAGGGTAAGGGTATCAATATATATATATACTGTGGGAAGTGAACGGAGCAAGTTGGAAAGTACTCAGGTAGCTATATGTGCTTATACGGTAACATATTTGTGTCCATGTTTGTATAGGAATGAGCATCTGTCAGGTGTAAGCATATAATTCAACACTCCCCCTCAAACTGGACCAAGTCCAAATCCTGCAGCAAAATGTTTGGCTTTAGCGCTGGGCAGTGCCTTGGTCAGTGAGTCTGCAATCATTTCCTCCGTCGGACAGTATACGAGAATAATCTTGCCGTCTTCGATAATATACCGGATGAAGTGATATTGCACATTGATATGTTTGGTACGACCATGGAACTGATGGTCTTTCGAGATAGCGATAGCGGCCTGGTTGTTGGAGTTAAGAATGGTTGGATTCTGAATGAGTGTGAAAGTGGGCTCAAAGACTTGAGCAATGAATGAATGGATCCAAAGACCTTCCTTGGCAGTGTCGGTAGCAGCGACATATTCAGATTCAGTGGTGGAGAGAGTGACCAGGGTTTGGGAACATGATCCCCAACTAACGGCTCCACCATCGATAGTGTAGACCCAACCAGTAACGGCACGGCGGTCCTCAGCCATATTTCCATCAGCGTCGACCCATCCTGTAGCATCATTGGATTTGAGTCCATAGATGATACCCCAATCATTAGTACCCTTGAGATACTTGATCGTGCGCTTTCCTTCATTGAAATGTGCCATTCCAGGATTGGTGAGAAATTAGGATAAGACGTGGACAGCAAAAGCGATGTCGACTCGAGTTCCAATAGAAGCGTACATAAGCTTCCCAATGAGGGTATGATACAGAATGTCCTGCATGAGAGCAGCTTCAGCGGGAGTCTGTGGGCATTGCATGATGGATAGACATTTGTGGGTATCGAGAGGAATCGCAGATGGATGAGAGTTCTCAAGCTTGAATAGGCGAACGATAGAGTCGATGTAGGATTTTTGGGAAAGAGAGATGGTATGAGCGGCACAGTTGCGTTTGACTTCAATCCCTAGGATCCAGTGAATTTCGCCCATATCGGTGATAGTAAAAGCTTCCCGGAGCTTTGTTTTCACTAGTTTGATCAACTCTGGAGAAGAGGCAAAGATCGTCAAATCATCAACTGAACAAATGATAATAATGAGCTGGCCATCTTTGTGTCGATAAAAGACAGCGTGATCCACATCGCAACATTCCATCCCCAATAGCACCTTAATTGTAGTGCCAAACTTGATATACCAGTAACAGCCACTTTGACATAAACCATAGATAGGACGGTTGAGCTTCAAGCATGTAGTGGATGGCATTGGAGACAGAGGGTAGCTGGGAGGATGTTTGATGTAGATTTCTTCATTCTCAATGAGATCGCTGTTGAGGTATGCACCTTTTACATCAACTTGGTGAATTTCAAGATCAAGTTGGGCGCCTAAGGCAAGACAAACACGGATAGAGGAGAGGCGGGCAACAGGAGCATAGGTTTCGAAGAAATCAATACCTTCAACCGGAGTGAAGCCTTGAGCAACAAGACACGCCTTATAGCGCTCAATACAGCCCTCAGCGTTCTTCTTGATACGAAATACCCATTTAGTGCCAACTAAATTGGCATGAGCTGGCATATCGATAATGTCCCAGGTATGGTGCTCTTGCAGATTTTCTAATTCTTCCTCTATGGCCTTAGCCCACTTTGGCCAATCTATGGAACATCTAGCCTCAGTGAGGTTTGCCGGTTCCAGGCCTTCAGTCTGAGAAATGTCGGCAAGGAGGGCTTGTTCGGCAGTCGTATCTTCTGGAATGGCTGGTGGAGTAACCGTGGGAGCAGTATTCTGGATGCCATATAAAAGGTCTGGGTTATATCTGGAGGGTAAATGTTGTTCCCTCATACTGCGGCGAGGTGGAGCTGTTGCAGGAGCGGGAGGAATGCTCATGATGTCATGGGTTTTGTCAGTTTCATGATGATGTCGTGAGTTTCTGGAGCTTTCGCTACTTGGTGGTGAAGCAGCTATGTCGTGGGTTTCTGGTAGAGCGAGTTCTGGAGCAGATTCCAGGTCAGGCACTGGTGTGGCTGTGTTGGGATCGGAATTGGAATCCAGCGAGTCATTCCTCTCCCCCTCAATTTCAATACCACTCTCCTCCTCTTCGATGAAACCCTTTATCTTTCCTTCCTCCCTCCTAAAGATAATAGACCTCTCCACTGTAACAGTCTTTGTATCCTTCCAATAAACTCTGTGCCCTTGGCTGACCTTGTAATGCTCTTCACCATTGTTGAACCCTGTCCAATATCCGATTCGAGCCCAAATGTAAAGCTTGGCCGGATTCTTCTTCAAGATGAAAACTTCGGTACCCCACACTGGAACGTTAGCCAGGTTTGGCTTTTGTTTGTATCCAACTTCATATGGCATCCTTCCACTGAGAGCACTAGTAGAGGTGCGGTTCTTCAACCAAATGGTGTGGTGGAGCGCTTCTGCCCAGAGTGACCTTGGCAGACCACTTTCGTGTAGCATGGCACGGACTCGTTGAAGGAGTGTAAGATTGAGCCGTTCAGCTACGCTGTTTTCTTTGGGAGTGTTGTGGACAGTGAAGCGGTGGACGGTACCATGATTCTTCAGGTGAGTCTTGAATTCTTCATCGACGTATTCTCCACCAACATCGGAGTGAAAGATTTTGATAACGGCCTTCAGGTGATTACGGATGAGGGATTCATATTGGACATAAGCTTGAAAAGCTTCACTCTTAGCACGGAGCAAGAACAGGTGAGTGAGTTGGGAGTGATCATCAGTGAACGTGACGAAGTAATGTTTTCCTCCTTTAGATTCGACGGTTGCCGGTCCCCAAACATCTGAATGAATCTGTTCACCAAATTCCTTGGCATGCTCCCCTTTGCGCACCTTCAGAACTGGTTTGCATGACATCTTAGCAAAGATGCACATCTCACACTGTGGTGCGTCATTGCTCTCTAAAGCAACACCATTGACAAAACCTCCACGGACAAGATTTTCTGCAGCTTGGTGGGAGATGTGACCCATGCATTGGTGGAGTTCATCCAAGGTGAGCATCTCAACAGCAGCATCAGCTTCCTCGGTGCTGACAATACAATACAGTCCATTGGATTTGGGTATGGTGCCGACGAGTGTGCCATCTTTGTATCTGATCTTGGCCTTCCCATTGCCAAAGGTGACAGTGTATCCAGCATTGTCAAGACATCCGATAGAAATGAGGGTGTTGGCTAACTCAGGAATGTAGAGAGTGTTCGGTAGCATGAGATTGTTGGACTGGATCAGAATGGAAGCCTCTCCACAGTGAGTAGCTTCAAAGAATGTCTTGTTGGCAGTGTTAAATCGCCTCGGAGGACAGCGCTCGATACTCTCAAAGAGTGACAGATCGGGGGATATATGTTTTGTACAGCCTGAGTCCAGGATGTGCGTAAAGGTACAGCTCTCATCTTCTGGAGTAATGTGGTTTGCCAAATTGAGTAGAGCAAGTTCGTCAGAAGAGATATAGACATCACAGAGATTTGTGTCGGCGGCTACCACACAGGTAGGTTCAAGAGTTCCACGGGCTTTGTGGTAGATGGACTGATCATACCATATGTCAGTTTTGGCATCCCAATGGTGTAACTTGAGCATAAGTTCAGCACATGCTTCAGCGCAGTCTAGAGCGGCTCTCCCAAAGGGATAGTGCGGGCTCCTGTGAGCATAGTATTCACTGTCAGAGTCATCAGAGTCAGAGACAGGTTGGAGAGATGGGGGTTCATTGTCATTGGAAGAATCGGAGACAGGAGCAAGAGGCAGTGGTCCATCATTATCTTCATCAGCAATACCAAACAAGGGGTCATTGAGATCAGTGTCAGTGGGAACGGCGCTACAAGTTTTGAATAGATCGTCCACATCGGAATCACTAAGATTTGAGTTGGAGTTGGAGCCTCTGGCAAAGTAAGCAAAATCGTCCTTGGCTATATTAGCCTGTCCATCCTTATTCCCTCCCCCTGACTGATTGTTCCTGTTAGAGGTATCCTTCTTCTCCTTACATGGGAATGGGCAGTCCTTTGAGATATGTCCCTGCTTGTTACAGTTGTAACATTGGCGTCCTTCACCGTTGTGATTTCCACCTTGGCCTCAGCCATGACCACGACCACGGAAGCCATTGCTGGACTGCGTACGGGAGTCAGCGGAAAGAGCTATGTCAGGGTTCTTTGGCTTTGAGGTTGTATTGGAGGATTTTGAATTGGGGTTGAGATACCGCCAACGGTCCTTCAGATTATGGATAAGGTCTGGCATTGAGATAGTGATTCTGGCAATACGAGCAATCGAGAGGACACTGTCAATATGCTCCTTGTACTCACGGGGGATAATCTTGAGCAAGTGAGAATGCTGTTCAGAGTCGGTAACTTCACCGCCAGCATCGCAGATCTCCTCAATTAGTTCTTCATCCTCTTCAAGGAATTTGACAAGATTTCCTCCTTTGGTCCAGGTGCGAGCCTCCCATTTCCCTTTCATCTCGGATATGCTGACTTCGCTCTTTACTTGGAGTTCCTCAATGAGGTTCAGCCAAATATCATAAACACACCCAGCATTCTGGGTGACTTTCCGGAAGCTCTTGTCAGTGAGGCGGGAGGTCAGGTGGGAACGTGCCTGGGCCTCAAGGTGAGTATACTGTTCGTAGGTGGCAAGGTTGGCTGGGTTATGGGGATAAGTCGGGGGAATATAGTTGGGATTAAAGAGGTGGGAGATTCCAGTGGCAGAGACAGCAACTTCCCATCTAGCACAGAAGATAGTAAAGTTCTTGCCATCGTCCTTGACTGTAGGGACAGTGGTGAAGTGATCAGCTCTCTGGGTGTAGGTAGACTGAGATGGAGGAGGTATAGCAGGGGTAACGAATGAGCCTGAGGGTGCAGCCTTAGCAGTAGCGGCTATATGAGCAGTGCTAATAGAAGGTTGTGTAGGATGAACACTTGCAAGATGGATACGGCTGCTCCCATTACTAGGTGCAGGAGACAGTGCACGCTGCAAAGCAGAATCTTCAACTTGAGACATGGCAAAAGGTTTCTAGAGTGAGACAGCACAGCAACAGTGGGTTTCGGGGCCCAATAACCTGTTGAATAAGTATTCGGTCATTCAAGTTGGCTCAGGGGATCTGTAATAAACGGCAGAGACTCAGAGCCTGAATGAGATAGTCAAAGTGTCTGTATTACCTGTAATAAACAGCAGAGACTCAGAGCCTGAACGAGATAGTCGAAGCGTCTGAGGCAGCAGGGTAAGGGTATCAATATATATATATATACTGTGGGAAGTGAACGGAGCAAGTCGGAAAGTACTCGGGTAGCTATATGTGCTTATACGGTAATGTACTTGTGTCCATGTTTGTATAGGAATGAGCATCTGTCAGGCGTAAGCATATAATTCAACAGATACAACTCTGTAAATATTCTCTCTCTCAACTAAGCAATCTGATAACAATCTACATCTTCGCTGCTAATTGACAAAGCTAAATTTGTACATTACACAAGGCCAATACAAATAACATGCTGACTCTTCTGGCTTGCCTTTCGGCCAACCCACTCAAAATCACTATCTTATCAAGCAAGGTGCTGCTGACCAACACAGTGGTCCTTAATTGTTAATATAAGCTTGTATTCCCAGTGTGAACCTTTATAAGTGTGTTTCATGGTGAACTGATGACACTAAAAAAGCTACACCCATGGCAGATAACTCCAGTGCTGAGTTCAGTGGCACAACTCACAGCCATGCAGGTGCAGCATTTTGGATCTTCGGCATATTCAAATATTTGTCATTTCCATGGCACAACTTTGAACACAACATCTAATGCCTGTGTGGTACAGTATATGTGAATGATGCCCGAAAGCTATCTACACCAGAACTAATTGGAGGTTCTGGGATTGAAAACCTTCATATTCAACATAATTTACTCTCGATGGGTTGGTTGATTCATGCTCATCAGTCTCAGTAACTGCACAAAGTGTGGAAGAAAAATTAGCTGAGTAGGCAGGATCAATACTCAGAAGTGCATCCTCAACACTATAGTATCTAGAGCAAGGTAATGCACAAGCTTTTGAACTATTTGAGCTGTAACTGTGCAGAGCGCAGAAGACAAAAATCAAAAAAAAATAGTATTCTGCACTTGTTCAAGATGACTTCGTGAAGACATTTTCCATTCAGTTTCAGCTGAATATACACTGTATATTCTTTTATACTTACTGGTCTGATTTATTTAAAAATGCTGTCTGTAGTATATCCCATGTTCAATACCATACACTCTGTGCTGTAGTAATTTCTTTCCTTTTTCTTTTCTTCTTTGCACCAGGTACGCTCTGCTCACATAAATGGATGTCTACTTCTTGCCTTCAAGACTACAGATTCTGTGTTGGGGGTCATCATGCCAATGTGTCACTCAACAGACCTCCATTCTCTTATTCTCTTTCTAAATTTGTTATTACAGGCACTAATTCATGATTTTTTATTGTTAAGTTGTAGGTGATCAATGTATCTTGACCAGCTCTGGACTTGTACATGCCATGCGCAAAGTGCGATGGCCCACATCCCACAAGTTGCATATATGTCAAATAAAGGCTATCACTCATTACAGCAGCTTTTGGCGCTGCATACAAATGGGGTCCTAAACAGGGATATTCCCATGGATACCCTTGTACCTGCTGATTTTAGTGACTGCAATGCTGGCAGCCCCCTGGGTTTTGGCTCAGTTTTTTTGGCCTGTCCAAGCCTACTCTTATGCTTTTGTTTATTGTAAAATTTTAATTGGAAGTTATAGGACATTTACAGCCTATGGTAGTCAGTTTATGCTTGCAAAACAAGGCTGAATTGCAGGTGGGAATGGCTCTTCCATATATATGTTATGACCAGCTTCTAAACCTATGAGATGTTGTGCAATATTTGCAGTATTCAAATTGAGTAACAGAGGCAATAGTTGTATGAACTTATTTGCCTTCAATATCATACTGCATAGACAATAGCTAGCAAGACAATTTGTTATTAGTTAATATGGACCATATGGGATGGAATTCAATATGAGACTTTTATGTGTTATGATCTGATTGTTGAAAGGATTATGCTGTATGCAAGCAATTATTGGTTATGACTATCTGTTAGAACTTGTAGTTCTATAAGGTGTGACTGTGTCAAAGACTAAGTTCTGAACAGTTAATATAACTGTTGACACTCTGAGTATTGTGTTGCTCAAACACAGTTACAAGGTTGGTTCTTGTTGATATTGAGTTGGTAGGACAAATATGGGGTGTTGGTGGTTGTCTGTGCAATAGTGCAATATGTAAGAGGTTCCAATGTTGTGGACAACTTGTTACCCACAATGTTGGTGGATGTGGAAGGTCCAGGCAGTGTGACTATAATAGATACAGTTACAGATAATGTTGTTCTTTAGTATTTGCTGATATAATTGTTGAGATGACTATAGGAATTGGAAATATTGATTGGTTCAGTTAATGCGATTGGATAGAACAATCAGTGAGCTTAACAGGGATGGCTATTTTAAGAGCAATCACAATGATGTGATATCACAGTACTTAATGGATATAATCATTGAAACAACTATAATAGATGCAGCTTGGTCAGCAAATGAGATGATACAATGTAGTCGGAACAATTTAATAGAGTCAAATAGCTATATTGGTTACGGCTATCAAACTGAGGTAGAAACCAGTGAAATGAGATTTAGAAAGGAGGTTGCTAGTTGAAACTTTGACAATGAAGCAGAGAGGAGAGGAAAAACAAAAGAAAATAGATTCAGAAACTGTATGTACAACAAAATATTTGAGCTGGGATCCCCGAAGAATTCCAGCTACTTATATACTATTCTACTATGTAAATAGATCCAAATAGTAATATGTACTTAGCGAAATATGACCTGTGCAGGTGTCATTCAGTACTGCCGCGCAGTACTTGGTACACAGTACCGGTGCACAGGACTGATGAGCAGCACCAATGCACAGTGTTGATGCGCAGTTCAATGTCACCGAACTAGGACTCACACCATCCACATTAAAAATCTCTCTTGAATCCTTCCGGCCCAGTTTGGTCTGTGGGATCATCATCAGAGGCGTGCTGTACAGGAGGTTTTCCTGTCCCAGGAATTGAGGAGGGAGAGGCGGTAGGACAAGGATTTGCAAGAGTGCAGGTTCTGTATCTGTTGGACTGTTGGATAGAAGATCTTGTGAGCTTTGCTGAGGGGCGCCTGCACCCATTGCTGCAGCTGCAGTCTGGGTCATCAATAATGAAGGGAATGATTCTGCATGGTTGGGAGTGGGTAGTCCAGGAATGCCAGGCGACATTGCTGTTGCTCAATGTCCATGTGTTGCATCAGTGTCAACCCTTGCACCTCCTGTTCCTGTGGGATGATCTTGATGGACAACATCCTGTGTATCAAACTTGATCGTTGGTCGCTTGTTCATCATTTGCGAATCTCTCCCCACACTATTCAGTGATGATACATTGTCTCCACATGAAGCAGCTGTGAATGAGAGTGAGCCCATAGGAACCAGAGCATCATACAGCTGGTGCTGCTTCAAACCACTGAAATATTCTGTACTGGTGCTGTTTCTCAGAGACAACCAAGTGCCTCGAGGAGGATCACACGGCGCCATGGCACCTGGCATCCTAGTGCTATATGATCCAGGTCAGCTTCCACCTCGATTCTGGCTCATTCTCCTTGCACTCCTCACCCGAATGATACTACCAACTGTACCAAATGAGCCTCTCAGAGTGTCAATGCCAGGATCCTCAACTGCCAAAATGTCCTTCTCATCAAATCCTTCTGTATGTTCCCGAGATGCCTGGAGCAGGATTGTAGAGTGTCAATCGAGTTTGGTGAATCAACTTTAGACATTTGCAAGATTGTTATACCAAAACAGATGACAATGAAACCCATGACAAGGGTGATGATAGATGATGCGGAAGCCTTGAGACCTTAGAAGAGTACTTTGGAGGCAGTCAGTACCAAGGAACGATAAGATTCAATAACCTACTTACGACAGTTGTTAAGATAGAGAAAAATGTGACTGTAAATGGACATGTTCCGAAAAATCAGAAATTTATCAAAATTCCTTGCAATATATGGTACAACATACTGACTTCAGATATGCGACACTTTCACCAGCTACTTTTCCAGCTTATGATTGTAATAACCCCTTCTTCTTAATCACAAAACTTGAACCAATCAGTAAACCACTAGCCATTGTGAGCAGGATTCCAATGATCTGAATCCTCCAGTTAATATGACGCTTTGGGGTCACCAAATTTGAAAGCCTTGAGATTTGAACTAGCGGAAATGGAACCTGATGCTACAGAGCTGGTCGCTGCAGCTGCCAAGGAGGTCATTGACAACATAGGGGACAAGCTTAATGAACATAAGAATAGTTGTAAATTGAACAAGAATGACAGTATTGGTCCCTAGATTGGCCAGTTACCAGAAGAAGTATCCACAGCTCAATTTGGAAAGCCAGAGGCCAATATATACTCTGTCTCTTGACATATATATGGATGTATGTTGGTGTATAGATATATTCAGCATATCAAAAAATGTAGCAACATTGTTGTCATAAATGAGAACCAGAGACAAAAAGAACAAATAACACTAAGAATCAAGAGTAGTGTCAAAGGAGAAACAAAACAAACAAGCCCTCTGTATCTCATCACAGTCCAATATTAACTAACACACCTTGGTCCGAGTCATGATCCATTGAGATTGACTGCTTCCCCCTCAGCATCATTGCCTCTCCTCCTTCTGCCAGACTCACATACACTCCTTCTAATCTACATCCTTATTCCCTCTGGAATCCCTCCTTGCTGACCTCCCTCTTGAAGACTAATCACCATTCCCAGTTCTGCCCATCGTATCGCCGGCCAAAGGTGCACTGCACAGGAGATTCTCCTGTCCCAGAGAACAAAGTGAGGGAGGGGGGAAAGAAAGAATTTCAATGTGTGCAGATTTGTTATCTGTGGGGCTTTTGCATAGAAGATCCTGTAAGCTTGGACAGCACCTGTGGTAATTGCTGCAGTTTTGGCTGGTCTTGCACATGGATAGCAACAGATACAAATCTGCATGAGCTGTATTTGGTAGTCTGGATGTGCCAAGGGACATTATGGTTGCTCAAGGACCATGTATTACATCAGAATTGACCCTAATTCTGCTCATTCCTGTGAGGTGATATCAATGGACAACAAGCTGCATGTCAAACTTGATCCTGGTCTGGCTGTTCACCATCCTGTCAGCACTATACCAAAACAAAACATTGTCTCCACATGCAACGGCAGTGAAAAAGAGAGTGGGCTCATCAATACAGGGGGCGTCGCGCAGTTGGTATTATTTGGAATAGCTGTAATATTCCATGCTGGTGCTGCTCCTTGGTGATAACCAGGTACCTCGAAGAGGACTGCACGGCATCATGGTACCAGACAGTAAGGTGCTATACATTCTGGGTCAGCTTCTACTCTAAATCTGGAAGATCCTTCTTGTTGTTCTTGAGAGGCAGTCAAGTTTGATGGGATTCTTCTGGTTGAGTTTGGGCATTTGCAAGAGTTATACCAAAGCAGACAGGGACAAAATCTATGATGAAGGCGATCATAGATGACACAGAGGCCTTGAAACCTCAGGAGAGTACCTTGAGTGCTGTTAGTATTGGAAAAGGACACGATCGAGCAATGAACATACAATGGTCACCAGGATGGAGAGAAATGTAGCTAAAAAGAAATGCATTGAGAAAACTGTTGACGAGCATTGAGTAAGTGATGACACACAGAGAGCATGCCATGCAGGTGAAACCAAAAGCAAACATCCATCCTCAACTAGTTCTGGATTGGCCAACAAGGATTACGAGCTAGTGGCCATGTCAAATAATGCCAGCGTACACATCACATTCAGATAGTAGGCTTTCATAACTGGATAAACCTGCTGTTAGCACATGATCAGAAGGGCTGGGACTACAGGCACATACTTTAGGAAGTAACACAGTGCTTGAGCTGAAAATGGTCATGAGCATTCTGATTCTCCAGGCATTCTGGACAACTGGTGCACCCTGATGGCTAGCAATACAGCAATGAGAACAAATGCATGTGTGAACAAGTCCCACACGATGAATGGTTTTTTGCCCTTGATTTAACAGTACCTTCCAATGGGCATGGAAGGAGAATCATTATGAACAGCAAACAGTGTACGCAGTGTTGGGAGTGCCATTTATTGCTATGAATACAGAGCCAGCCTTTGCACGGGGCAGAGTTAGTCTGACATCATGTTTGAGTTGTATAGGAAGCATGATACATAGTCCACATTCCAGTTGGCCAAGTGGTTTCATTGGAGATATTGAGAACATAACACAAATTGTAACTGATTGTGCATGTGGGAGAGCCTGAATGAGCTGGGATTAACAGTCTTGGGTCAATCTGAATGGTACTCACATCAAAAACTGAGTTACCCACAACAATAATAGTCTCTATAAAAGATCTACCCTCAGCAACAGATTGGCCACAAAATGCAATATGAATACACATCAGAAGATCACCAATTGTCATTGCTAGAACCCGCCATTAAAACTTTTGGAAAATTGTTCTATTGCCAATAAAAAGTGCAGTTATCATTTCTGTTTGGAAATACCAGTGTAAATTCATCGAATTCACCCCACATTCAATATGGTATAACTTACCAACTTGGAATGACCATCATTTTTACTTGCTGCTTTGGCCTGGAGGTGGAACAATCTCCTGGTTGAAGACAAATGAAGAAGGCACTAGCCATGGCAAAAAGTTCCGCTATTCTAATTTGGGCCACCAAACTTGGAAGCAGGATTGATTCAGGAAAACATAGGAAAGCTTTGAGGATAGTGTCATTGTTCAACATCAAGCTGCAAGCGAGTCACAGGTCAAAGCCGTCCCCGGTCTGGGATCTCATTGACCAGCACAGCATTCTTGCTAGAACCCAAATTCTGCACAGCAAGGGACAAGGTTCAAGATGTTTATGAGGCGGAACAATCCAAGTAGCTCGAGAATTGATCTGCTTCATGTTCCAGTTAACTTTTAAATTTTAAACTTCTCAATGTCTGCATGTACTACATTGACTAGGTGCAGTAGGGAATGGAGATATCTCTTCTTGGACATATTCTTGCATGATCTGCCGGTCCAGTATCAAATTGTTTGCTCTGCTGAGAAAGTGTATGAATATTCCTGCCAATGAACATGAGGCATGAGGTAATTGAATACCCAATTGTTTTCAATCCAGAACCCTCACTTGGCACATTCTCTGCATAGCACCGATGATTCAACTACATACTTGACTTCTTTCCGCCACGCTCCATTTAGATACTTTGACCACTGTTGCAAGTACCTGGATAAGTTCAGCTTTCATTTTTCATTGTTTTCTTCTGGTATTGCTGCTCTTTGTTCTTGCCATCATCTTATATGCTCATGCTGAGGCTCTGGGGTTCACATACAATCAATAGATGAAATTCAATACTGCTTGCGGTATCTCCTACCCATGGAGAATGCATGTCAGCTCATGTCTTAACAGTGAACTTTGTTCGGAATCTTTCATATACTGGGTCAATGTGACAAAGTCACATGTAGAGTTCACTCAGAATGACAGGGATAGTGCTGGATTCAAAGTAAAACTAGCTCTATCTATGTACACTGGGGTTTATATATGTTCAGGGTTGGATGGACCAGTTGGAATTGATCAGTCGTGCTACATACACCCTCCTGGTTGATGAAGAAGACCACACAAGGTGGAGTATAGGTAAGAATAAGCAAAACTGCGAAATATAAATGTAGAAGGCATATATATGGGCTTAGATAAATGTTTCGAGATACAAAAAAAGTAATAGATCATCAGGAAAAAGTTCCAGATGCCCAGGCTAGCAGTTACTGGTCTCAGAGAGTCAAGGTAGGCCTGGGCTGCCTGGGCTGCCCAGGTAAGCCAGGATGGTCAGAAGACACCCCCTAATTCCTGTGGCATTTGAAAGCCAAGGGGATATGTCTTAGGCAAAACAGAAGATCATCAATGCTCTTTGAGATAATATTCTGATGATTTGAGATTCTACAAAGTATATTAATCACTTTCAGGGCTACTGAACATTATATGGGGTTGCATGAGGGCAGCTATAGAGTAAATGTGAAAGCCTAAATTATCTGTATAATGGACAGAGAGACACATTGAGCAGCTCAAGCTCAGTAGATGCTTAGCTGGGGTTGCCTAATGGCAACTGTAGGGTAGAGATAGGAACCTAAAATATCTGTGCAAAGGTTAGAAAGACATATTGAGCAGTTCAAGCTTGATGGGTGAAGCCCTGGGAGCTCCCCCAGGGACAGCCAGGGACAGCCAGGGACAGCCAGGGACA
>KN834868.1:41517-54903 GCA_000827265.1 Collybiopsis luxurians FD-317 M1
GGACAGCCAGGGACAGCCAGGGACAGCGGACAGCCAGGGACAGCCAGGGACAGCCAGGGACAACTGGGGACAACCGGGGACAACCGGGGACAACCGGGGACAGCTAGGGACAGCCATAGGTAGGAGACTCCCAAACTAAGATACTCTCAAGAGCCCTTAGGTAACACAGATTAGTCTTGAATCCTCTTTATATCAATTTCAATGATTTACAGGGTGACCTAAAATAAACTGTGAAAATGCTCAGTTTGGGCAGCATTATTTGAATCAAGTAAATCTATTTCTCAGAACAATTAGATATAGTTTTCAGGTTCCTTGAACAGACGATGACTATCCCTTGGTCTAAGTCACTAATCTTTTGGACATCCTAACCAAAGTCTCAGATGTGCTAGGAGGAACTTAGACTAGGGCAAGCTAGCTTGAGTCAGGTACACATATTTTCTAGGGCAATCAAGTATGAGCTCACAATTCTTTAGGTCTTGCATGGAGTATCTTTCAGTTTGGCTCTCACCCTTTTTGGGATATCACAATAATGCCCGAAAAAAAACTCAAATTAAGTAAGTATTAAATCAAATTATGCTATGATACATTGCAGTGCCCCTATAATGAGTGAGAGACATTGAGATCAAGAAATCATTGCAGCAAATATTTGGCGACACTCAGTGACTGAAAGCATTAGCAACAATCATATGAGAGCACATGGAAACCCATACTGGTGAGATAGCAATCTATTGCGAAGCCGTGGCCAAGTCCTGACCATCGCCGTCCGGAACATCATCCTCATCATTTCCAGCAGCAGGATCTGGTTGCGCGGTGCCATTCGAAACTAGCTTGGTCAGGGCATCATAATCATATACTTGAGGTGGAATGACTTCAGGACCGGAAGACCTATGAAGCATAAACAGGGACCCAATGGAATGAATCATAATATGAAGACTTACATCATTTCAGAGTAGAGAAAACGCTGCAGATGGTCAAAATAAGCTGGGGTCATCTCCTCCAGCTGAGAAAGAGATAGAGTAATCCAACGATAGCTAGAAAAGACAAAGTTATGTACAGTCACAGAGGTAAAAGTTGTAATGCAACGCACTGGCCTGCAAGGTTGCCCGCCAACAAATCATTCTCAATCTTATATCCTGACGAGTACTGCAAAATAGAGTGTCCTATCTGCAGAGGGGGACTCAGCTGCACAATTAAATGTGATAGGAAGCTCTTACCAGAGTTGCAGTCATTGCAATGAGTGGGAGAGGGATACATTTCTCACGCTTCAAGCTTTCAATCAATATTTCATCCTGCTTGGGACCGCCTTCGATAAAATACCCCCGTAAAAGTAATCCGAGCAATGGGCTTTTGAAGGGAACATTGCTGGCTGTTCGGGCCTGAGACAAAACAAGTGAGATGAACAATAGCATGTCGCTCTGAGTTCATACCTCCAGGTCAACTTCAGAATGATGGTATTGGTATCCTTTCAATAACCAGGTTGAAATGGAGCTCTACAATATATCAGAAAAGGAGATAAACATTGACAATGTATGTGGTCACTCAACGACTTGTTCAGGAGAATGTGTGCCAGGAATTCTGAAGTATCGAGCAGTCCTAATGCAAGCTTCTTTTGCAAAATCGAGATGGACAGCTGCAATTCCATAGTTCATCTTTGAAACTGGTGAGACAGAGCAACATAGCCTATAAAGGACAAGGACATACAAAATGAACGAACTCATCTCTTGTCACCGCATCCTGGGCAATCTCATTAAGATCTGCCAGGTACTCACCACCTCAACCTTCAGCTGACAAACATTTGATCTCCTCAGAAAAAAGAGGAAAAGCAAAATGAGCATCGTCAGGATACATGTTGATAATGCAGGTTGCCTTCCGGACACATCGCTTCACTAGGAGTGCTAACTCCTTGTTGCTAAAGTCGCTCAGAAGAGCTTTATTGGAGCCTGAGGACTTCCTGCCTGTCTTCTTTTTAGCGATTTTGATGATATCCTCAATGAGAACCTATTATATGCTCGTGGGCAGGGCTGAATAACAGGAAGAATCAATACTTGCCTGGTTGTCGCCATTTTCTTTATCGTCATTGCCATTTTTTCCTTCATCTGCTGAGCCCAACTTGATGTCTTCGTGGTCAGGATCTAGAGCAGGTTCAGTTGGAAAGCAGCAGGATTGAAGCTACACTTACCAGGTTGCTTAGGCTCTTGGTCATGAATAAACTCACGCTCGACCTCATTCAGACCGTCATCTTCCTTAAGATGACCTAGAGCAGTTAATTTTAGAAGCAGTGGAGGATTAGAGACAAGGCCAAGGAATACCGTCTTTCTTGCTAGGTCCTATGTGAAATGATGAGCGGGTAGCGGAGTTTCAACGGAAGAGTTACAATGTTCCGAACCTTCTGTATCAAACATTATTAGTAGTTATGGAGGGGAAGACAAATAATTATCCAACCTTTAGTATCAGGCTTCTGTAGAAGGTCTGACTCATCTTCGGGGTCAGGTGCAGACTTTATGAGTGCACCCATAAAAACAGACGCCTTCTTGCTCGGACGGCCAGCACCTAGAGAATTTCCTAATAGTCAAACTATTTCAGAATGAATTTGAGGGTTACAATACTTTTTTTGCCGCTCGCGGTTGACTTCCCAGTCTCAGAAGCCAGGAATGCAGTCGGTTCAGTGAAAGCCTTTAGAAGCTCATCAACATCTAACTTGTTCCACTTTGTTGGAGGCGTTCTAGAAATACTAGAGCTTTTTCGCTTCAATTTGGAAGGCATGAAGGCAATAAAGGAAGTACGAGTCACACTGCGATTGAGTTTAAAAGCCAAACTTTGACCACGTGGTTGATTGCTCAAAGGATCACGTGACAAAATGAATTGAACTTTGTATGTGCATATGTGCTAATAGATAGTCTGGTAGGTGTACTTACTCTGCAAATTATTCATGAAAAATGAGGAGCATTGGTCTAGAATATTAGAGGAGGTCCAAGACTCGTTCCACAAGCCACGACTTGGCATAAGCATGCAACACTGTCTGATGTCGGAAAGGGTGATGATAGAGCCTTGCGCTTGACCCTTGGAGTCCACGGCAGCCTCAATGTGGTACATTCCAGTGTTCTTATCTGGGGAATGTTGGAAGCGCATATACCAAGTCACATATGCCAGAAATTCTGTTGGCCAATAGTTCAGCACAGATACTGGGAAACCATTCATAAGCACTATTCTCGGAAGGCAAAATATAACCCGCAAACACCCTACACGACAGCCTAGAAATACAAATTACAGTTTGTACCCAAAAAATGATTTGAGTCCTACCTTGCACAGCGGTGGATTCCGCTTCATCGGAATCCAGTACCAACACTGTATCAAAGCGGGGAATAGAAGAATGTTTGGAAATTGGGATCACTTTGATAACCTCCTGGACAGAATCGGAGTCATTATCAGACAGGTTGAAAGGCCTGAATTTGAGTTGATGCCAAACATCAAGGGATGAAAAGGGGAGGGAGCTTTCCAGAGCTGTGAGTTTGTTGACGGCTTGATTTGGTGGTAAGAGTGAAGCCAGAAAAAGTTTCAATTGGGCCACAAATCCCGGGGCCGAATGTGTAACCAGTATTCGAGGGATGCTTTTGCTCAGCTCTGCAGGTGACTTTGCCAATCGGAATGTAAATTGGGCACGGTTGGCTATACTTCGGCGCCATGCCTGATGTGACTTTATATTTATCTCCTGCTCCTGCTCCGCATTTCCTCCCTTGTTGTCATCCCCACCCTCATCCGCGTAAAACTCGTCCATCCAAGATCTATAAAAGTCGTATGAGGCTACCTTCTCCTGCCTCGACAACCACTTAACCATTTGTGGAAAGTGGTCGCGTTTATTACTTGCACGCCAGCCCTGCTTGGCAAAATCAATGTGTAAGTGCTCGAATGCTTCGGTATTATAGTTATCTGTAGTTCCTAACCAGCGAATTGATTCGATATAATGAAGAAGGGAATGGTATTTGGGAATGTTAAAGTCATCCCGAATATTCTGAAGAATAAAAAAAGACCTATTCGTGTGCCAGGTGTCCAGTTCCTGTTGCATGTAGGAAAGAGTTTCCTCGTCGTGCGAAGGGTACTGAGCAAGTTGAATAAAGTGTAGGAGACTCCGACAAGCGACAATTCCACGGGGTTCAATTTTCCCCACTAAACAAGACAACAGAATCCTAGCGATGTGCTTTCGCTCAGTGCCGGAGACTTGGGTGAGCAATGATATACCATGTTTGAAGTGGTGCACACCACAGGCTGGTGGCAATGAAGACATCCTTCAGTCCAGTTCTTCGGCTCCTACAATCTGCTGCACCCACTCAATAAGGTGTTTCAGAACGCCTTGATACAACTGATGGAGGATGTCAGGTGTGATGGATTTGTGAATGTCGATGAGAGGAAAACCAACCCAAAATGGGTCATAGTTTCCTCCGGCGACGTCGTCCTCCATGGACCTAGAGTAAATGCGACTCGGTGCCGATGCTGAGGCTCGAGCTTTCTTGATAGTGTCATACGTCCATGGTTGCTTCCGCGGTTCCCCGGGGGTATTACGCTCCATTTCTCCTGCCTTCCTCTTGCACTTGGGGCACATCCCATATTTGGTGCATGTAACCAAACACTGTTCCGGGTAGTCGGCGACATAGGCTGTAAGGATAGGGTATACCCTTCTCACAGCACCATCGCCTCCGATGAGCTCAACACCTCCTCCGCCAGGATTCCCCGCCGCCTTGAGGGATTCCAACACAATCGCCATTGAGCAATGGAACAACTCATAATTGCGTACCCTCAAGGCTGATTTTGATAACCCATCCTTCGAAACCTTGTCAACGGAGAGGTACGCAATGAGAACGCAGGCTCTAGAATTGGGCTTGCGTCAAATGCTTTTAGGGATGTTCCCAAGCGTCAGATATACAGGGTATGCCAATTTACTACCCGAGAAATGTGTGAGTTGCGTTTTGTCCGACACTATGATTACAGGGGTGATTGTGCCACCGATTGGAATAAGTCGCTATGAGGAAACATTATGTTGGTTCAAAATAGAAAGAAAAGGACGCACTTGAGCTGCATTCCAAAAAAACCCAGTCCACATTTCTGAAAAGATTCGATCCTCCTCAATCAACTTTGTGCCCCAAAATAACTTCGCCAGTTTGTAGACAAGATCCCCAGCAAATGAAGGGTTGCCCCAAAGTCCCTTGATTGCCTCCAGGGGATCCCAATATCGGATAGTGAAATGTTCATCGGGGCGGTCTTTGAAGGAAAGTTGTTTCGTAAACCACTGACCACATCGCTCCGGAATGGCATCCACATTCTGGAGCATGGTTCTTGCACTTGAGTACGACAGGCCCAGGCACTCTTGGACCTGATTCCACAATAAGAAGATAGAATATATTGAAAGATAAGTTCTTACCTGCGGAATGTTCAGAAGTCGGTTGAATGACATCTGTGGAATCTGTTCCCTGATTGCCCACTGCGCTAATTCCCAGTCTAGTCAAGAATTGAAGGGCTGATATCCATCATCACCTTTAGACTCTTTGTTCTCGAAAAGCGCTTTCCACCGATCAAGAACTGGCTTCTCGTGTCGGTAGACCTTCCCGGCAGATTCGTGCCATTGCCAGGTGCATTGTTGGCCATCGTCATCCACCAAGTTACGACGCATCTGTCGGTACGACGCAGTGGAAGGTCCAGAGCTGGCATCTCCCTCAAAGACATCACCGGTTTCCGGATCAGGTAGGAAATTGAAGGTGTCTTCCATATCTTCCAAGCTAGCCACTGCCTCCTCGATAACCCTGGCCAAGACTTCTTCATCTACCTCATCCTCGCAGTCCTTAACTAGCTCCACTGGCTCACTAGTAATGCTACACTCTTCATCTAAGTCGAGATCGTCATCATCCTGGTCAACATCCATGGTCCTAGTGGATGGTAGATCATCGCGATCTATGTTGTTGATTTGAATTGATGGCGTCTCAAGAGAAGGAAAGTGTTTGGAGGTGACGGTAGCAGCAGCCACAGATGCAGCTTTGACAGTCTGGAAGAAATTTGTGGACAAGTTCGCAGACTGAGACTCAGTATACTGTCTGTGGTCATCATCTGGCTTGAGCTTGATATGAGCGGTGCAATCCTGGGGTTGCTTAAAGGTACTGTTGCAGACAAAGCATGGGAACTCCATTAGACCCAAGGACAAACCTGGTAAAGATAGAAGAAAAGAGCGAAACTGTTCTGCATGCAAGAGGGAGCGATTAGGGTTTTAAGTAAATAGCATCTTCGAGGTCCTATTAAATACTGCAGATCAAACTCGGAGCTTGAAATAAACATGTCAATTTTGACAGTCGACAGTCCTCAAGGCTCGCTTAAAAAGAAGTCAGATAACAAAATTTATTGATTCATGATTGATACCTGGAATAAAAGATACAACACTAGCTGTTAGGTTAACACATCAAATACAACAGAAACGTGAGAACTGGAATCATGCTTACATGATACACCTCAACACTACAACACTTCCACAATAAAATTATGCATATTTAATTTTCACGAACTCTTAGATGCTGATTTCGGATGCCCAATTTCTCCAAGTCCCGATTCCAGTTGCTAAAGGAGTGACGGCTGGTAGGGCCAACCTTGTTCTTGATCACCCCAAGCAGGTCCTTGCAGAGTTGGAGCAGGATATGATGAGGAACTCCTGGAGGTGGAGTCCAGGAATAAAAGGTTGTGTGGGTTCCCGGGAGAACAAAAGCTGGCGCAACGTCACCTTCATTGTTGAGTAATTTGTGAAGAAGCCAGCAAAGCCGACAGCATTTCTGGCTCATTCCAATCGGAATAGAAGACAGCTAGAGAGCGATATTATAATGAGATTATATCTTGGTCGGAAGTGAGATGTACCGTGTTGAAGATGTTGACCGGCGCCTCAGAGCTAGAAGCCCAGCCCATAAGCACAGCCTCGGCATGTACAGAGGCAAACATTGTCTTCATCTGCAGCTCCTGGACCTCCGATTCTGTCCATTCACGAACATTGTTGATTTGCTTCAAAACTTGTCTTACCTGCACCGAATTGAAATGCACTGGGCCTGTTGGAGTGTAACGTAACTGGTGTACTTCGATACGCTTGTGCATAAAAAATCTGTGGGTTTTGTTCCAAATGGAGAGTACAGAAGCATGCCATGCGAGAACGCACTTGAGAGAACGAATTATGCGAGCACCAGGACTCTCGTAATACTCTGGTGTCACTAAAGTTGTAGACTTGGTAAAGCTATATCAAAAGAAATCATTTCAACGTACATTCAGACTCATTTCCTCCGTGCAACTCATTGCTCTGTGTCTCACTTGTAACATTAGCTCCAGGTCCATTGCGGGACATGAAGTCCATAACCATGGCTACATCACTCTCTGCATATATTTGAGTCGGGAGGCACATGGTTCATTATTGTAACTTTACTTACCGGCTTGTTCCAGTGAACAGTGTAGTTTCCAATTTTCGTTAGCAGACAAAAGGTGCTTGAGAACTGGTTGAAGAGTGTGAAGGGTGCCAATAAAGACACAAATATATTCCATCTTGGCAAGCTCCTGCGATTCCAACCTCACACTCTTCGGAGGAGAAATGCCAAGAGAGGCTGATAGGTTGTCGTTTGGCAGCACAGGAATCAAAAATTGGTTTTCTAACTGTTGCCATAGACCGATGAACAAGTCTAGCCAAGAAGAAAGGTTGCTTGGTTCTACAATATACGTGTATACTTGTTCGCGGTCTGACAGTGGATTGTCATTCAGGATGTTTGACGCTGAACTCTGAGTGTCATGAAGATGGTACTTTGAAAGAAGAATACACTGAGGGGGGTCCAGGGGTAAGGTGAAGACCTTTTGTAGGTCCGAGCATCTAGCAATATCGTCCGCATGGGCCAGCATTAGTTGGAATGGGGTGCTGCCCCAGTGTTGGGAGAACTCGAGTATCCGTAACCCCACTGTTCTGAAGGCCTGGTAGTGTGCAAACAGAAGGAATTTCAACAATAGACCTTCTTCTGGGTCTGGAGTTTTTTGGAGATAAGTGATGATGTTGAACACATCTCTGACATGAATATTGAATGCGCAGTCACTAAGGGCATTTTTAGTGAAATTCAATGAAGGATTTAAAATGAGTCTACTCACCATCCCCCGCGGTTCCACTCAAGCAGCAGATTTCACCCGTGGTCACTGTGTGACTCGATTGTGGTAAGCTGAAATAGCTCAGCACCTTCAGACTCGCCCTGTGTCTTCTCCAAGTCCAGTTGGTTGTCCGTGAATATAAAGCACTGGATGGATGAAGAATCAATGCTGCCAATGACAGCATTGACATTCAATGGGTGAGGAGACTTTGCTGGGATAGATAGAAGAGTTGAGATGTGAGTAACTAGAGAGAGGCCGGAATGCTTGAAATCGTGAGGTTCCACTTTACAATCAGGGTCCTGCGAACGATGAAGAAAGCTGGATAAGAGTGTAATGTCATTGTTAATGTTGCCAGTAAATCCGTCGTTGTCGTCGCCCATGGTAAGGGATAAGAAAGGCACTTAGTGAATCATTGATGGTACCTGATCAAGTCCAGAGAGATTCCATTTGGGGGAGACACCCAAAGCAACGTCATTAGAGTATTAACAGTCAATTAGATAGCACCATACCTGGTATTTCAAACCTCCAGCAGGTCCAAAACCAAATATATACGAACGAAAGTTGAATGAAGCAAAGGTTTCTAACATTTCATCCACTTCCTTCAGCTTTCTTTTCTCAGAAGTCATCCAGTACACACAGAAATGAGTCGGCGGAGTCAATGATTTGGAAAAGAGGTCTCTCATACAGCCAAGTTTGTAAACCCATCTCACAGTCATCTTGCAGACTCAATACTCTTGGATATCGCATCAGCTCTCGCATTCTCAAGCTGACCGCTTACCGTGCTGAATCATTGTCCAAAGCTCCCAAACGAGAAATCAGACGTTTGCCTGCTCTCATGGCCATACATACTCAGATTTGGAGAGCTGTTTTCGGAAGGCCAGCAGATGCTATTGAGAAGAGTGTGGAGAATGTAGATGAATGTAGGTACTTTTCAACAAACATTAACTTGCACCCAAATTCAGCTTCCGATAGATATGATCATAGACAACGATCCTCTCATCGAGCGACACATTTCAGTACCTAGAGATCTAACAGGTCTCAGTTGTTCCTCATTTTCTGCTGGAATCGTAGAAGCTGTTCTGGATGGATTGGGTTTTGTTCATGCAAAGTCAACCATCTGCTTTTTTCCTTCTTTCTGATCACTCTTTGCAGCCTGCCCGCATCACAGCACACCACACTCCCACATCCACCCATCCAACTTGTACTACAATCCTTATCAAACTCGAGAAATCTGTACTAGATAGGGAAGAGGTTTTAAAGTAACATGTTATCATTAGTAGCTGAATCCAGTATACTGTCATGAGAACCGTAAGATAGACAGAGAGAGAGTGGAACATAAACATATGAATGAGCAATCCAAAAAACAAACAAAAAACATGCAATGGTATAATTGAAAACGAGTCACTAGTGCTGCCCACCAACCAATCCCTCAATGCTTTGATGCTCCAGATCATTCCTTGCCTTTAGTATACTCGCATGCATCTCCTTCATCTTATTCCCAAGTTTCACTCCAAACCTCGTCAAAATATCTCCCTGCCATGCATCATACTTGGCATTCACCCTCGCCTGTACTTGCTCATTATCCACAGCGCAAAATGGTCCAAAACTCTTTTGTGTTTCTGTCGTGTCGAACATCGATCTAGCCTTTTTGATTTCGGTCAACAGCTGTTGCCAATGCGCCAGCGAGTCTCCGAGACACAAAAAGACATATTCTGCTTCTAGATCCCACAAAGACTGGAATTGGAACCATTTAAGGACATAAGAGTGGAGTTGGGAGACTTTGCGTTCGATTAGCGAAAACGCAAGTGGCAGAGTGCTCGATGGGAGTTGCACGAGAAGTGAGGTATAGTTGCTTTCGCCTGCGACAGAGCTTTGCATCTGCAAACTGATTTCATATCGCGAGCTTTGAATGCGACAAAGATGGCAGACTACACCCAGCCAGTCGTGCAGCTGCTTTATCCAAGCAGCGCGAGTGTGTTCGATGGGTGGATCAAGGAAAATGACTTGATTCTGTATACGGATCTCATGGACAAAGGGTTTGATGGTCATGTGGGTTTCCATAAACTGCGATTGTAAATTACAAGAGTCAGCAGGAGAAGAAAAAGCGGGATCACCTTGTCCTCCTTTGACCCCGCCCCGTGCTGTCCTGCACCTTGCCCATGTCTCTTTTTGAGACTTCCCAAGACCAGCCCTTCATCTCCCTCTGCAGTCTTTTGGAATTCATTGCACCATACCTCAATGACATTTTCTAGTCTTCCCAGCAGAATCTTCTCAATTCTCTTATCCAGCTCAGCAACCCACCAGTCTAAATTGGAGTACCCATCGAGGTTCAAACAGTCAATCGCGCCTTGGATTTTCTTCAAGTGTGATGAAAAGGCGTCGGTAGTGTACGAGCAGGTAGAGAGGTCAGCTATAGAGTGAAGGATGGACGAATAGAGGGAGATGCATGAATTTGTCTTGTCCTACAAAAGTCATAATTAGTTTTCATCACAGCCTTTCTCACATTTTCGTACGCACCTGCAAAACAGACACCACCCCTGCAAACTCTCTAACAAATTGTACATGTCTATTATCCTTTCCATCCATAGCCCCACCACCGCCAAACCTTCCACCGGTATCGTACTGATTGACAAAGTAGTCCCATTTGATATTAATGCCTTTGCTTATCATTTTTTGAGTCTCGGAACACCATTCAGCCATTAGACTCTCTATGCCTGGCTCAGAGTCGAGTTGCTGTTCACACTCGATCAACGCAAGAGTTTGACCATAAGTGCGAATGGTTTCCATGAGCGAAACTGCATGTGGATAGATGCGTTTGGCGTCTTTGGCCATGGACGTTATACTGTGTGGAATGCTGAAACTGAGCCAGAGAAGGTTGCGGGTTTCTTTGATGAGAGTGATGGTTTGCAGGTCAAAATTGACAGCGAGTTGGTAGACATTGATGGAGGTTGCGTCTGATGGACCGCCTGCTGAGCAGAAATGGATAATTTCGAATGATCAACCTTCGACACCCATGTTACATCGCTGGATGTCGGTCAGCCACGCTCCTCGGGTGTCGAGTTTTCGGCAGAAGGCAGTTGATTCTGATTGCAGTTTTTGACCCTCGGCGTACAACTCCCAGCCCTTACCTAGGACGTCTTCAATGTGCTTCATGTATGTGAGGAGCTGCCAGTCAATTTGATGCGCCCACAGAATGGCACCAGAGATTGGGGAAGGTCGCGCATTAAGGACATGTGGTAGGAGGAGGAGGAGCGGTATTGAGTTTAAACTTCATAGGGTTAGAATTTAATGCTGGAAACCAATGCTCAAAGCCATACCTTGTCATGCAAATGCTTGATATCCTCCTTGACTGAATCAATTAGTTGTGTCTGATATTCCTGTATAGCACCTCTAATTTTCGGTCGAACGAACAGCGCATTGAAGCGCTCAAACACACGAAACATTTCCCCAGTGTTTCTGGCGCTCCCCAACCTATCTTGTAATGGCGAAATGCTAGCAGACTCTACTCAGGACACGCGCTTGTTATAACCATTTTCGGCAGCGACCCAGATTTCAGTTCCTTCAACAGATACATTGAGGACGTCAATGCGTATGCAGCGAGAACTTCGGAATGGAGGTCAAGGTTGGAGGAGGAAAGACCTAGGCCTAATCCAAGGCCTTTGGTTGGGGCCGTCATGATGGCGAGTTGCTCATGCTGCTTTCGCCACTCCCGCAAGTAGCGAATATGTCCCTGCAGCTTTGCATGTGCAGGGATGACTTTTATGGAAATGAACCTCTCAGATCTCTTTCCTGGTCACCTCTCTAGCAACATTGGTGAATTCCTTTATTTGGTCATCCCAGACATGAAAGATGTTGGCAGTTTGGGACAAGAGGGATTCAAATGTTTCGTAGGGGATGTAAGCCAGGCGGGCAGAGGTGAGGATACGGAAGAGAATGTCATTAAAGTCATGCGAGACAGTTTCAACCAGAGGCAAGGCACAATGGGATGGGGTAGGGGGATAAACGGAGCTTTCGGGTCAGGTGGAGAAGATGGGGATTAGGGATTCTTGGATTTTGTCCAAGTCAGTAGCAGAAAGCAGTTCGTTTAGAGGGAAATCTTTCATAAGTTGATTGTACTTGTGCACTAGATTGGTTGCGACGGTGGCATGAAATCATTTGGCATTTTTGAGACAATCCATGACCATAGTTACTGCCTCTGAACGAAGTTGAGTTTCAACATTTTCAAGGGCACACTCGAGAGAGAGCCAAAAGTTGATTTCTTGGGAGGTGGTGCCGAAAGAGACATCGCGGGTGAGTTTGGTGACAGATTGAATGGATTTAATCCAAGAATTGATGTGTGCATGGAGGGAGTTTAGAAATGAGCTGTCGGAGAGGGTTTTGGGGGGGATGAAGGAAAGGTTGGGACGAACACCTGCGGCATTGGCAGCTTCGATTGCTCTCTGTATTACAGGATGAATAATGAGATGGGTCTCTGGAATTTCAACATTTTGTTGGAGATGTAGCAATGACAGTTCCAGTTCTGCAAATTTCTTTTTCGTCAATGGAATACCCGTTCCAAGTTCCTTCCTGCGCCTGAGCTGGCTTCTCCTCTCTGACTGACAAATGTGTCGAACCAAGGCTTGACACCATTGGAAATGACGGCATGAAGACTTTCATAAGGGGTTTCTTCTCTGCCAAACAAGTTTAGGATGTGCAGCTGGATAGCTATAGGAACAGTAGGGTTCAATGTTGGACTGCGTTTGATCAGAGCGAGGGTGAGGAAGTGAGAGGGGTGATAGGTGAGATGTTGGGTGAGGGAATAGTGGAAAATGGTATCGTCGACTTCATCTTTTGCTTTGACAATGTAAAAAATGCCGCGACCTTCACCTGCAAAACTAGTTACGCGTTTGTCGAAATCCTTGAGTCAAAAAAGACCGTCTTGAATTTCTGATTGAGAAGCGCCTATCACCCCCAGCAGTCCAATCTTTATTGTCTGTAAAAGGCTTAGTAATATATATAATTTTTCCTTTGAATTTTAATATTTTTTTCCAGTGTTAAATAATTAATATTGAGCTGGTAAAAGGTATAGTTTAATAATTGATTTTGCGGCGCCTTTTTCACGTGTAAAAGACACCGGTAATTACGTAATTTTTCCCGTGATTTTTCTCATATTTTACCATATTTTTTCCAGCTGTAATCTAATAAATATGACCTGTGAGAAAGAATTACTTTTTCTAAAACATTGTCAGCTGACAAATAAAAACTTTT
>KN834868.1:76748-128775 GCA_000827265.1 Collybiopsis luxurians FD-317 M1
GGCGATGATCGGAACAATATCAAAATGATCGCCCGTTGCTTTTCGCAGCGGTAAAAGTTTTTATTTGTCAGCTGACAATGTTTTAGAAAAAGTAATTCTTTCTCACAGGTCATATTTATTAGATTACAGCCAGAAAAAATATGGTAAAATATGGGAAAAATCACAGGAAAAATTACGTAATTACCGGCGTCTTTTATGCGGGAAAAAGGCGCCGCAAAATCAATTATTTAACTATATCTTTTACTAGCTCAATATTAATTATTTAGCAATAGAAAAAAATTTGGTAAAATTCATGGTAAAATTAAATATATTACTAGGCCTTTTACAGACAATAAATATTGAACTGCTGGGGGTGCATAAATTATATGCTTGTATCGCTCTTAACGACTCTTCACGAACCTAACAAAAAGCTCCCAGCACTGTGGAAAGCTGTCAACTTTTTATGAAAGATAGAGGGCGCATTCGGGGAGGAAGAGGAAATTGCGCCTTCCTTTTTGAGCGGGAGGGAATTGTGTCTCAAAGGCTCCTTGGAGAGTCTCAGAAGGGATATCTTCCGCATCACAGATGCCGAGGGGAAGCTTTCATCAAGGGATCAGGAAGATCTAGCAAAATATCTAGGAAAATATGTTGGGCTATGGAGGGAGGGCGTATATGACCTGATCACCCAGTACGAGTCCATCTTTCTAACTCATCCTTTGCAAGACGCGTCCCCGATGAAGCTGCACGCTTTATTGACAACATACGTATTGCATGTCTTCAGAACGCAGCTATTGCCTCTCCTTGTTTCGATCCACTCTTCTCAACCCCCAATAGCCTCTCTTCCCATGTCTGCTCTTCCCTCACTTGTAACCCAACTCACCTACTGTGCCGCCGCCCTGGCATGCGTCGGTGCCGAGTTCCGCTCAACGCTAGCTCGCTGCGTCAACAATGCGGTCATATATATATTCAACTGAGATATCTCTATCGTTGAGAATCGTTTCATTTCAAACTTTGAATGGAACACGCCAATTAAAAACAGCCGGGACACTCTTGACTCGCCGACTGCTGAGCGCAAAGTCAACCCTCATTCTCCCTCCGCTTGGCTCTTAACTAAAGAAGCTCTAGAGTCGAATCATCTCCCCTCTTCGTCTTCCACTGTTCCATCCCACAATCCACCCTCACTTCTGACTTCGTATTTACCACTGGCTATACATGCCAACGAGGTCATTGAAGTTCTCAACTCTCTCCGGGCTTGTGCACCTATCAGTGCTGCAAGAGGATACACGTCTTTTGATGAAAGCCAATCTTCAGATGATGGTATAGGTTTGCTCAAGCTTCTGGATTGATCTCTCGCCAGGGAAGGTCGGGTCGTTTTTGAATATGTCAAAGCCGTCATTGACGGAGAGCAGACAGCAAGTGCCTCGACAGAACTTTCATGCAATTTCGCTGTAGCGATAGCTTTTTCTCAGGCATTTTTTGAAATGTGGGGCCCATGGGTAATAATGGCGATTGGTCAAGGTATATTTGGGCTGTCGGAGAAAATGGAGGTGGATAGTACAGAAGCTAGTGATTTTGATGAATTTGTTGAACTTCAGAAGGACTGGCGAAGTTGGGTTGAGAGCATCAGTAAAACAAGTTAATTAAGGGTTGTGTATATCTCCCTTCACTATGATAACAGGAAACAGTCACCGAGCTGTACCATAATACCAATAGGTTCTCAAAATGTGCAGTTGACGTATAAGTACTTGTTTTGCGAGAGGTTTCACATCCACCCTAAGATGAGGGTAGCGTTCATGCTTATTTTTCTGAACTTCTGCTGGAAGATTCTACAGTGCTCTGCTTTGCAACGCGAGTGAGAGATGAAGACCAACTAAGTATATTTTCAAAAGGGAAACAAAGCAATCTGAATCAAAAGAGCTATTAAAGTAGTCTTAAACTGTCCTAGCCGTCGAGGGCATGATCTAGTATGCAGCAGCTCCAGGCGCCATATCTCCTTCCCTTTTAAGCCTCAAGAGCACCTCCTTGAACCTAGTAATATCTGTAGCGCCAGCACCGGTGCGCGCAATAGTCTTGGACTGCGAATTTTTGAGTTCAATGAGTTTACAGATACGTTCCCAAGTGGTACCTGCGGAAAGGGATTGAGTGAGAGATTGGAGGTATTCATCTTCGTTGTCCCTGCAAAGGTATAGAGTGAGATTAATGTCGTGATTGAAAGAAGGTATACATACTTGTTCTCGCGGATGTTCTTCTCCTTCTTCACAGCATAGTCTTCATAGAAATCATCAATTGCCTTTTCTGCTTTAGCGATAGTTTCTGTGCGGCATTTCTGAGAAGCTTCATCACGGGCAGCAATTTCTTCCGCTTGTTTGCGACGCCATTCCCTAGATATACAATATTTGAGTAAACAAGTTGCATGAGATGTAAGGAAGCGTGTACTTTATAACTTCAGGCTCTTCCTCTGGAACTTCCTGAGTAAAAGTAGGCGTTGAGAGGACGGCTGATGGTTTGGGTTGAGGAGCACCAAAGACAGAGCCAAATGACGGCTGTGAAGACTGTTGCTGCAATGCTGGAGGAGATGACTGAAAGGACGGATTAGCTAGGGAAATGTATAAACGTAGAAATGAACGGACAGGAATGTTGATATCGGGAAATTCGCTTTCAAACTTTTCAATGTCATCGTCACCAGTCACGAGTCCATCTTTCTAACTCATCCTTTGCAAGACGCATCCCCGATGAAGCTGCACGCTTTATTGACAACATACATATCACATGTCTTCAGAACGCAGCTATTGCCTCTTCTTGTTTCGATCCACTCTTCTCAACCCCCAATAACCTCTCTTCCCATGTCTGCTCTTCCGTCACTCATAACCCAACTCACCTACTGTACTGCTGCTCTCGCACGCATCGGTGCCGAGTTCCGTTCAACGCTAGCTCGCTGCGTCAACGATGCAGTCATATATATATTCAACCGAGATATCTCTATTGTTGAAAATCATTTTATTTCAAACTTTGAATGGAATATGCCAAGTAAAATCAGCCGGGACACTGTCGACTTGCCAACTGTTGAGCGCAAAGCCAATCCTCATTCTCCCTCCGCTTGGCTTCTAACCAAAGAAGCTCTAGAATCGAATCATCTCCCCTCTTCATCTTCCACTGTTCCATCCCACAATCCACCCTCACTTCTGACTTCGTATTTACCACTGGCTATACATGCCAATGAGGTTATCGAGGTTCTCAACTCTCTCCGGGCTTGTGCTCCTATCAGTGCTGCAAGAGGATACACGTCTTTTGATGAAAGCCAATCTTCAGATGATGGTGTAGGTTTCCTCAAGCTTCTGGATTGATCTCTCGTCAGGGAAGGTTAGATCGTTTTTGAATATGTCAAAGCTGTCATCGACAGCGAGCAAACAGCAGGTGCATCGACAGAACTTTCATGCAATTTCGCTGTAGCGATAGCTTTTTCTCGGGCATTTTTCGAAATGTGGGGCCCATGGGTAATAATGGCGATTGGTCAAGGTATATTTGGGCTGCCGGAGAAAACGGAGGTGGATAGTACAGAAGCTAGCGATTTGATGAATTCATTGAACTTCAGGAGGACTGGCAAAGTTGGGTCAAGAACGTAAGTAAAACAAGCTAATTAAGGGTTGTGTGTATATCTCCCTTCACTGTGATAACAGGGAACAGTCGCCGAGTTGTACCACAGTACCAATAGGTTCTCAAATAGAGGTGCAGATAACCGGTTAAACTTTATATTTTATCAGGACGAAGGAGGGTTGAGAGCAACAGACGAGGAGAATACGGACCTGGCTACCATTTATTATTTGGGAGTTATCGATATCCTGATGCCATGGGGGACAGGGAAGAGGATTGAAAACTTTTGGAAGGGTCTGAGCGCAGATAGAGTAAGTTATTTCCCCTGGAGTGTTTGATCTGCTTTCTTACATAGTTGTGCCGCAGCACAAGATCTCTCCTGTTCCTCCGGTCGAGTACGCCGAATGGTTCTTTAAGTTTATGAAGGCAATAATGAGAGGCGGCAAAGGCAATCCACAGGAATTCATGTAACTTTTCTTCAACATGCTTTCCTTCATCCTATCATTTTGTTATCTTTCATTATAATTTGCAGTTTTCTCACTTCATCTTTCGCTTTCTGACTAGATTTGATCCTCTCGTTTATTACTGTTATTATTTTTCTTTTTATCTATTCGGACTGACTCACAGTCTACTTATCCATTGACCACCAAGTCCCTCTTGCACATCTGCCACACCCATAATCTGCAGTCCTTCTTCCTCTAGTACTGTGCTCCCTTTGTCTCCGCTCGCCGTTGTGATCTTTGTGACCTTGTTCTTGTTCATATGTCCACACTCTTTTGGGTTTCACTCACAAGAACAAAGAAGTCCAGAACATCAAGAAGATTATGGGATTGCAGCACAATAAGGATTACTCAAATGTATCCAGCTTACGCTATGGGCGACTGATGATAATGACCGATCAGGTATGGTTCCAGATGTTGCAAAATTATGTTTTCGCTGATTACATCTACTTAGGATCACAATGGTTCCCATATTAAAGGCTTATTGATCAACTTCCTTGACCATTTCTATCCATCGCTCCTCGAAGTCCCTGACTTTTTGGTGGAATTTGTTATGCCTATTGTTCGGGTGAGTTGTATGACATTTTGTTATTTCTGATTCTGATTTCAGGTCATTTAGGTTTTGAAAGGGAAGCAACATAAAGACTTTTTCACCATTCTGGAGTATGAACAGTGGTTAAAAGACACCCCCGGTGCTGACAAATGGGAGAGTAAATATTTCAAGGTAAGAATCCAAATCCTTCGTATCTTCTCCTACTTAAGACTGTTCCAGGGGCTGGGCACAAGTACCGATGCCGACGCCTGTGGCTATTTCAGTGATATGGCCAAGCATGTCATCCCCTTTGCCCCCACCTAGGAAGGAGACCGAGAGTTGATCAAACTGGCTTTTAGCAAGAAGAAGGCAGATGATCGGAAGGAATGGCTTCGACAGTTCAAGGTAAGTTTCCCCCAAACCTCCCTACCTTTGATTTTCACTCAGATTGCCCTGGCATAGCCCGGCACCTTCTTGGACCATTGACTCGAGGAGATCCCATACTCTGAGTTTGTCCACAAGGAGCTCATCCTGTTCTCGATGGCTGACAATGTTCGGTCCATCCCTTCCGTTGCTGATGGATTGAAACCTGGCCAGAGGAAAATTATATGGGCTTGCTTCAAGAGGAATCTCAAAAAGGAGATTAAGGTTTGTGGTTCAGATACTACCTGCAGTTCTTGAGATGCTAAACTCTACTCTTCAGGGTCATGCAACTCATTGGTTATGTCGCAGAGCACGCGGCTTATCACCACAGTGATATGAGCTTGACTCAAACAATTGTCGCACTCGCTCAAGATTTTGTCAGCAGTAACAACTTGAATCTAATGTTCCCCAGTGGTCAGTTCAGAATGAGGGACCAAGGTGGCAAAGATCACGCCTCGGGCAGGTACATTAATACCTTGCCCATGTCCATCACTCGAACGATTTTTCATCCTGATGACGACCCTCTACTTAACCTTCAATACGACAACAATCAACTCATTGAACCCAAATTTTATATGGCAGTTGTTCCCATGGTGCTCATCAACAGGGCTTAAGGTATAGGAACTAGTAAGTGAATCTTTTCTGACCTCGCATTCTCGCTGACTTGACGTCAAGGCTGGAGCACAAACATCCCTAGCTTTAACCCCATCGATATCGTCTTAAACATCCATGGTGGTGAGGATTCAAAGGCGAAATTAAGCAAACCGCGAAAAACAAGTACGATGTCTCAGGTGTTATTACTACCAAGCTCAATGATACCACGGTAGAAATTACCAAACTTCCAATTCACAAATGGACACAGACCTTTAAGGGTGAACTTGAGGCTATGATGACTGGCGGCAAGAAAACGGATGGATCGGTCAAGGTATTTGTTCAAACTTATTAATTTTTGATCATTATCGAATTTTGACTGCTGTAGAACTACCAAGAACATCATGCCAATGAGAACATCCACTTCGTGGTCCAGATGGATGCCAAGGAAGTTGCAAAAGCCGAAGAGAAGGGGCTCCTCGAATACTTCAAACTCATCTCCAAAGTCTCTACCAGTAACATGATATGTTTCAACCTGGAGGGGAAAATTCGGAAATACAAGTCACCAGAGGTGATCTTGGAAGAGTTTTATCCCTCTCAACTATCCTACTATCAGAAGTGAAAGGTCGGCATGATTTTTGTCTGTCTGCTAGGATAAACTTCTTACTGTTCTCGTGCAGGGCCACTTACTGGGAGCGATGCAAAGTGTCCATGAATGCCTCTCCAAGCAAGCTCGCAAGAAGTGTACCTGTACTTGAATAGGCCACACTTTTACACTCTGTTTTGTGGCCCTCCAATAAACTCGCACATTCCCATTCACCTGGATTTCTGTCTTCATCTATTTCCTGTTCCCAGATCCCGATATTCGAGTCAAACGACGCTGTTGCGAGAGTGTTTCCTGAAGGGGACCAAGCGACTGCCCTGACAGCTTTATTATGACCAGTAGGAATGCTTGTTGAAAGCGTAAACTTCAAGTCTCCCTGGCCATTGTGACTGTCGTTTCATTCAGATGATCGTCGACAAGAAACTGTCGCTTAACCTGCGAAAGAAAGCTGACATCATCATGGATCTGAAAGCTCACAAGTTCGTTCCAATCCCCAAAAAGGCCAAGGTTGCTGCTACTTCGAATGTGGCTGAAGCTGAAGATGAGGATGAGGAAGATGACATGGGAGAGTCAACATCTACCAGCGACTATGACTGTCTGTTGAACATGCCCATCTACAGCCTAACGAAGGAAAAGGTGACTTCGTTTTTCCTTATCACTGTGCGATAGCATTGATCCAATACATTTTCAGATGGAAAAACTTTGTCGACAAGCCAACGACCACCAAACAGAAATAATGGTTCTGCCTAAAAAGTTGCCAAAGGACATGTGGAATGTGGATTTGGACAAGTTTTTAGCAGACCCGGCCTCGACAATGGCGATGACATCTTTGCAGACTGTTATTCCAGGAGAGAATCAGCATGGCAAAGACTTGAATATGATAATCTCGAACTCAATGCCGAAGTGCTGGTTAAATGGTGGTCAGAATGGCGCTGGTGTGACGAACGGCTTCAATGGAACTGATAACAATAATCGCGTGAATTCTTATGCTCAACCCAGCTCTTCAGGTTCAACGCCCCCCACTAACCATGATCTCAATCCTGACCCCAAAATCTGACCATCCGATTCACCCTCTTGGATTCCACCCAATCATGGGATGTTCAGCCCGCAGATTCTGGCAACCCCGAGGCAGAGGAAGAGCATTACTCTAGCTCGGAAGATAGCATGAAGCATGCTGATTTCGGAATCGGTAGCTCAAGGCCTGAAGGGAGAAGTGGGTTTGATGGTGGGAGACTTATGGTCTTTGTGTGGCCAAGTCATTTGGACCTGGATGACGACGAGTTGGCAGAAGTTGGTGAACTCGGGAGACAACTTCCTCATCGTCTAAGGAGGTCCCCTCATTTCGTTCTGCCTCAACAGGCACATCCACTGGCACCGGCGGTACTTCCCACATTTCTTCATATTTCCTGCATCTACCACCTCTATCACTTCCCTTAATTCCACTTTTACTGTCGGCACTGGGAACGGGAGGAATGGCATTTCCTGAGACTCAGGAGTTTGACGATGCTAAACATGTCGAACAACAAGTTTCGCATCCTCCCAACCGTTGTGTCAATTAGAAAATCTTCGCGATCTTGATATCTCGTTCAACAACATTGCTGAGCTTCCGGAAGATTTAGGACAGTTGTGCAATCTCGAGCATCTTATCATAGCGAGGAACCAGATCACATCCATTCCACCAGCTGCATCGTCTCTTGTATCTTTAAAGCACCTCGACTGTAGGCAGAATAGAATCAGCAATTTAACGGTAATTGGGATGTTACCCAAGCTAGAGAAGCTCTCGGCAGATCATAACAGTTTGCGTGGAATCAGTCTGTGCTTGGGCCCGTGCTTGAATACAATAGATGCGTCGTATAATGAGATTACAGAACTACTGGTTGTGTCGCAGTCTATTGGACACCCTGCACCTTATTCTACTCTAGAGTCGCTGGACATCAGCCATGCAAAACTCTCCTCTATCTCTCCCGAAGCGCTGTCCTCTTTACCATCACTCCGCCAACTCAACCTCTCACATAATAATATTAAAACCCTCCCTTCTACCATTGGAGACTTGGAGTGCCTTGAGAGACTATCTTGCGCCGATGACGGGTTGGAAAGGCTGCCAGGAGGGATCAGGGGATTGAAGAGGTTGGAAGAGTTCGATGTACACGAGAATAATCTCATGGAGCTTCCTGGGGAGTTATGGGTATGTGCCAGTCTAGTCAAGCTCAATGCTACCAGTAATTTCATTGAGAAATGGTGTCCATCCATTTCATTGCCTACAGAATAGGGACTCTTTCCCGTTGTGCAGGACATCCTCTGATTTGCATGTACATCCCTTCCCTGATCAGCGCATGTCTTCATATGACCGTTCACACCCTGGTTTCTGATAAGTTATGCTCACGAATACTTCCCGTGTTGCATTAATCAATGTACTCTTATTCTGTACTTAGCTGTATCCAAAATGCGTTCATGTAATACAATTTAAGTGCCCCAATCGTTTTGTTTCATGTGGTTGGGAAATTGGAATGACTCATTTATCAAACTTCTTTTGCCACCACCATACTATTGATGGATACGGTTCCTAGCTCCCCCAAATTTTATTTGAGCGACCTTCGAGGCGATATAATTCTACTTTCGACTCTACTGTCTCACAAACAGTTCGAAGAATCTCAACCCAAAGTGCGCAATCGGGAACATCGACCCCTCGCATTACTCCATAATATCGCGACAGTTCTTACCACTGGGACCGTTGATTCACCTGCCGCGTCCACTGTCGTAGCTGTTTTCGGTGAAATATCTGAAGATCTAATGGTTAGCAAGCTAGTAATTGCACAAAACACAGGTCCCACAGGAGAGGGCGAAGGCCTTCCGTTTTCTTCCTCTTTCACAGTCTCCCCGATGGTTTGTGATACTGGATCCGGGAAACAGGCTTTGAAGAATTGGAATACCATCCCCAGGTGAGTCATCATAACTTTCAAATCTTTCAATATTGACACGTTCTCTTTTCAGCAATTTTTCGGCTGAAACTCATATTCAGGACACGATGAATATTCTAAAGTATATATCAGATGCTCCAGATTCTGATATCCTCGAGTTGCTTCCTCTTTTATTTCATCGCAGGGCAATTCTGAAGTTCATATGGCGAATTCAGAATTTTACTACGCATTGGATTGTCCTAGCTTTCCGGTTGATGATGGATCACATCAATGTGATTTTGCAACATTCTGACCTTGCAGGAGATTTTATTATCCCCCTGGGTCCTGCTCAAGTTGCAGTCATCTCGAGATACGGACTCGTCTGCGAAAAGCTTCCAACTCCGAACGAGTTTGTGCCGCAGGATTTCCATGATTCCCTCTACCGGATCTCCCTCACCTACGAAAATCTTGCTATCTGGATAAATGTCTTCATCGATTTATGGCAAATGCTTGTGCAGGCCACGTTAATACCCAAGACCTCTCCCTCTCCCCCTCCTGACAATTCACCGCCGCTCCCTGCGTATTGCCCAAGGGAAGATCAGCCAGGACATCAAGAGCTGATCATTATCTGTTTGTACATCAGCATCCTCTATGAGCTCCAACCATTGCTGAAGCATTTATTGCTCCACCCTCATATCACACTCCTTCGGGCATTGCAGAATGCTGGTATGTTGTTTATGTTTCCTGTAGCCCCATATGTATTTAATTTCATGCAGAGTTTGATGTACGGAAGGCCAAAAGCAATGGGCAATCTAGCAGAGTCATACTCCATTCAGAGGTCGAGTCAGAGTGTAAGTACTTCAGATGGAGCATAAACTCAGCCTTTCTCATTTTCACCTTCAGACTTGCATGAACAAGATGAGTCGCATACCGATCATGTTCTTCGCACCCTAGGTACAGTTTTGGCCTGGCATACATCTAGCATTGCCCTTTATCACCACCGCCACTCATTTTCTTCCCCGAGCATCCATTTCTATCAGCTCCACTGCGGTAAAATGTCAGTATTTCATTTTAGCAATGAGGAATGCCGGTCTGTACTCAAAGCTGTGGCGCCGAAAAGAGAGTGGACAGAAAAAGAGGTTTCGCAACTGAGTAAGAGAGCAAGGTATCTGACCATTCATGCAGAAGCGGCGCTAATGGGATGGATAATGTCGGAGCAATCTTCAGACTCTACAGTAAATTTATTTCCCTGATTCTAGCCTGTCATTTTCTGATTTTTGTCTGGCAGGACCCAGACTCAATTGCGACAGGCAAGAAGTGCTGTGCTCTCTGCTGGGATATGCATGAGCTGAGTGAAACTGAGTTAGAGGATCCCATCCAGTTTCATTTGCCTGGTACCCATGCCACCTTCCATCCTTGGGCTCCTCCTTTCGGTGTGCCTGAGGCAATCTTGGTGAAACTTCGAGATCATATGATTACAGTGTTTTCTAGAGTTAGGCAGTCCCATTCTCGCCAGAGTTCTGGATCCAATTCAGATGCTGAGAAAATGGCCAGGCCTTTTCTCAAATTGGAGTTGTCAGATGAGGACTTTGCTTAGTGGTGTTCCATATATTGAATTCAATAGTTTTTTTTGTTACTACTACTGGGTTAAATTCCACAATCTGTATAATTGAAATATTACTGAGTGAATAATAAATTCATGATGTTATAAATAAATGTCAATATGAATATGTATGAATGACCCTGGGGATGTCCAGGGACAATGAAAGACACATAGGGTACTTGTGAGGGACCCTCAGAGACCCTGAAGATCTCTAGGATTTTAGCCATAGCCTGAGGGACCCTCAGAGAGCCTGAAGGTCTCTAGGATTTTGGCTATAGCCCAGGGTGCCCAGGGTGCCCAAAGCTCCCAAAGATGCCTAGGTTAAGGGCTAAATCCTGGGGACCTCTAGGGATGTCTTGGCTACCCTGGGCCAAAGGTAGTTTTCCAGATGATGGAGAGAATGTGATAAAGGATTGTGTGAGAAGAAAATGAAGTGTACTGAAAACTGTCAGCGGCGGGAAGAAGAACCATTCTTTTTACCTCCGGAAAAGTGAAGGCTACTATTGTTCTTGCAGTTAGCAGCCGTGTTAGCCACCTTCTTCTCAGACTTCCTGTCCTCTGCCTTTCGATGTCCACAAGTAGTGATTTCACTATAAAGAAGAGCTGTCTCTCAGAGACATTCAAGTTCAGTCTCCTTAACTTCCATGTAACTGGGGCAAATACATTTCCCAGGAGCAAAGCATTCATAAGCCTCAATACTGAATAAGGACATGGAAGGGGATTTTTTATCAAGGTGAAGGATAGGGTGAGGGGTGTTGCTGTGAAACTGGGGATCAAAGAGGGCAAGCTTCTCATCGAGATCCTCCTGATTAAAAGCTGAGGCAAAGTATAGATAGCCAGCAGGCATCCAATCTATTTCTGTCTGTTGTTCCCTGAGAGCCTTGTCATAGTTGAGACAGAGATGAATATGTTGAGAGGAGAACATGACAAAGTCATCAATGTAACCATCATGAACTTTGTCAGTTGTGGAAAATCAGCTGTAAGATTTCCTTTTCAAGTACTGGAACTCATACATGGTAGGAGAGTGAGGTGAGGTTGTCAATGACAAGCAAGAGGGAATATTTCCACTACAGAAAGGAATTGAAGTGGGGTTATTTTTATATACAGAGTTTGGGTATGAATTCTCATCATCAAACCAAATAGATGCAATACTGAGCTCAATCTGAACATTCTCTGGGGCTGAGTCATTACCATGAGGGATTTGATCTATACCAGCAACTCCCAAGAGTTCTAGATAGTCGGATAGATATGGGAGGTTAATTAATTCAGCCAATGGCATCCATGAAACATCTCCAGTGCTCCATCGTACCTGACCTATCGCATGTCTCTTAGATCCAGAATGGGAAATCATTTTATCAATTTGCCACTGAGGTTGAGCTACAGGAGATTCCTGTAATTGATTGTCTAGTCTACCAGGGAATTGACAATCATCATTAGGTACATGAATTTGCAACAAGGATGCATGAAACACAGGGTGAACTCCTTGTTGAATGAAATGACTTGGTAGGTCAATACGGAATGAATGATTACCAAAGTCCTTTACAATTTTATAAGGACCTATGTATTTAGGGATTAGCTTCTGAGCGAGACCCTTTTCAAAAGTAAGGTTCTTTGTAGAGAGGTAAACCAAATCATCTTCCTTAAAAGGATCATAATGTCATTTTCTATTAGCAGAATGAACTTGCTTTACTTGAGGATCTAAAATGCTCTCATGTGCTGTCATGATAGCAAGTCTTTAAAGTCAAGCAAATGTACGAACAGCGGGATATTCATTACTGAGGTCTGAATTCCACACCATAGAATGGGGCATACATCCTGAGTTTAGAACAAAAGGTGTGTAGCTGGTAGACTCGGAATGTGCGCAGTTGATAGCAAACTCGATGGCAGGTAATTTAGAAACCCAATCAGTTTGTGTAGCTGACACACACTGCCTAAACATTTGCATAACCATTCAGTTAGCACACTCAGTTGCTCCATCAGACTGGGGATGGTAAGCACTGGACATGTTTAATTTAGTGTCCATCAACTCGTGTAATCTTTTCCAGAAAATACTTGTAAAGAGTGAGTCTCAGTCACTGATTATACATTTAGGTAGTTCATGTAATTTATACACATGCTCAAACATAAGTTCAGCAACTTGTCAAGCAGTATAAGTAGTTTTGCATGGTACTAGATGTACCATGGAAGTGAGTAAATTGATTATAACACAAATTGAGTCAAAAGAACTATCTTGATTCTTTGACTGAGGTAAAGGTCCTACAAAGTCAACACCTATAGCTTCCCAAGGATACATAGGAATCTCAGGTGGATGTAAAAGGCCGTAGGGTTTGTTGTTATCAGGTTTACTCATTTTACATATGTGGCATGATTTGCAAAAAGATTTCATGTCCGAGACCATGTCTTTCCACCAGATATAGTCACATAGGTAATCAACAGTTTTGGAGGCTCCTAAGTGCACTAAGAGTGAGTGAGCTTTGGAAATAACAATTTCCTGCATGCTCCTGCCATTAACAATGATTCTTGGTATGCATAGAACCTTAGAATCACTCTGTTTGAGATAAATCAAGCCATTAGTTACCTCAAAATTATGGTATTCTCTCAGAGATTCAAGAATCTTTTTGAATAAAGGATCCTCCTTGTACCTTCCCTTTAATACAGAATGTAGGTCCAAACCTTCATTTGTTTGGCTAAGTATACTCAACAACATAGCATCAGATAGATTTGGAACCGCTCCTTGATCCTGCTTTCTAGGACAAGCAGGAATTTTTATAGTGAGTCTTTCTTTTGTACTCATGTAATGTTTGAGCTCAATGTCACGGAAGTGAGGTATGTTTACTGACCGAAGTTACTCTTGACCTGCTCATTTGGCTTTACCGTATCGATGAGCTTTTGTTTGAGCCAGGGAGCCTATAAGTACGTGCAGGGGAAATTTTAGTTCATATTCGAGTTCAGAAGATGGCTGAGCAGGGAAGGCAAAGGCTAAATTCATACATTAAACACACACCTCGAATTTTGGCATACTCAGAATGATCTTCGTTTGCGCTTGAGTTTTTTCACCTCTGGCCATCAGGGTCTAGGCAGGTGCTGCTGCAACGTAAGAATTCAGTTGGATAACGACGAAAGCCAATCCAACGATAATAGTCGTAAAACGAGGAAAAGTCATTAAAGTGAGAGGAAGCATGAGCATAAACGTGACGATTGAACGGTAGCCTGAGCTGGAAACAAATCCTGTTTCTGAGAGGTCAATGTTCATGTTAGCATTGAGAGAAGCACAACAATAGCTCGGGACTCACTTGGGTGGCTCAGATTTTGGGCAGAAACTTCTGTCAGTACTTCAGTACTCTCTGACCAGCAGAGAGAAGGGGATGCAGAAGGGAATGCATCATCGAATGGATAGGTCTTTTAAATCATTTTCTGGTAGCACCTCTATTGAGTTAATGAAACCCTGCTGATGGCTTTCTCTTTCCCTGCAATGATGACCATCCTGGTTGCATCCCAGGTCTGCAAATAAGCGAAAGTCTGCAGCGATGAATCACGATGCGTTACCGATACAGGAAACCTTGAAATGAATGGGCAGGACGCGATAGCCTGGTGGGGCTGGGAAACTGACGATGATAACGCGTACTTTTTTTTTGGAAAGTAGCTGCAGCTCTAATATCTTGTTATGCTTCAATACTAACTAGTACATCCTCATCTGAGTCATGATCCATTGAGATCGATTACCTCCCTCTCCTTCTGCCACCAACTTACACTCTCATCCTGACCTGCATCCGTATTCCATTTGGAAAACCTCGCCGACCTCCCTCTCAAAGACGACGAATAACCATCCCCACCTGTCTCCGTACCCAAGTCGGTATCAGTGCCTCAACGCCTCGCGGAGCCCGCCAAACAAGGGAATGACATCACTGTCGCTGAGCTAGGATTCCCGGCAGCAAGTTATGACGCTAAATATCACCCTAGAGTCCTTCTGACCCGGTTCCGCCCACTGTATCACCGGCCGAAAGTGCACTGTACGGGAGATTCTCCTGTCCCGGAGAACAAGGTGAGGGAAGAGGGAGAGAAAGATTTTCCGAGTTTGGGAGTTCGTTATCTGCGGGGCTTTCGCACAGAAGATCTTGTAAGCTTGGAGGGTACCTGTGGTGGTTACTGCGGTTTTGATCGGTCTTGCACATGGAGAGTGACAGATACGAATCTGCGTGAGCTGGATGTGGTAGTCCACATATGCCAAGGGACGTTACGGTCGCTCAAGGACCCAGGATCGACCCTAGTTCCGCTCATTCCCGTGGGATGATATCGATGGACGACGAGCTGCGTGTCAAACTTGATCCTGGTCCGTTTGATCATCATCTTGCCAGCACTATACAGAAACGAGGCGTCATCTCTGCACGCAGCGCCGGTGAAAAAGAGCGCGGGCTCATCGATACAGGGGGCGTCGCACAGTCGATACTATTTGGAATCGCTGTGATATTCCGTGCTGGTGCTGCTCCCTGGTGAGAGCCAGATCCCTCGAGAAGGACCGCACGGCACCATGGTACCAGGCGGTAAAGTTTCATGCATTCCAGGTCGGCTTCTACCCCAAATCTGGCTCCTTCTCCTCGCGCGAATAATACCATCGACGGTACCAAATGGGCCTCTTAAGGCGCTGGTACCAGGATTGATCCTTCTCGTCGTTCGCAAGAGGCGGTCGAGTTTGGTGAGATTCTTCTGGTCAACTTCGGGCATTTGTACGAGAGTTATATCGAAGCAGATGGCGACAAAACCTATGGCGAGGTTGATGATAGATGACGCGGAGGCCTTGAAACCTTGGGAGAGTACCTTGAGCGCTGTTAGTATTGGAAAAGGACACGGTCGAGCAATGGATGTACGATGGTCACCAGGATGGAGAAATGTACCTGAAACAAAATGAGAAAAACCGTTCACGAGCATTGAGTAAGTGATGACACACGGAGAGCATGCTATGCAGGCGAAACCGAAAGCAAACAACCATCCCCAACTAGTCTGGTTTGGCCGACAAGCATTACGAACCAGCGGCCGTGTTTAATAATGCCAGCAACGCATCACATTCAGATTAGTAGGCTTCTATAGCTGGAAAAACCCGCTGTTAGCACATGGTCAAAAGGGCTGGGACTATGGGCACATACTTTAGGAAGTAAAAACCACAATGCTCGAGCTGAAAACGGTCATGAGCATTCTGGCTCTCCAGGCATTCCGGGAAACTGGCACATATTGATGGCCAGCGATATGGTAATGAGAACCGATGCGTGCGCGAACGAGTGCGACGCGATGAATGGTTTTTTGCTCTTGATTTGCTGGTACCTTCCGGTGGGCGTGGAAGGGAGAATCGTGATAGAACAGCGAACGGCGTACACAGTGTCGGGAGTGCCATTTAACGCTATGAGTACAGAGCCAGTCTAGGCACGAAACAGAGTTAGTCTGACCTTATGTTTGAGTTATATGGGAACGCACGATACTTAGCCCACATTCCAGTTGGTCAAAAGTTGTGAGTGGTTCCTTTGGAGATATTGAGGAGAGCATAGCGCAAATTTGTAGCTGATTGTGCGTGTTGAAGAGCTTGAATGAGCTAGGATTAACAATCTTGGGTCAATCTGAATGGTACTCGCATCGAAACTGAGCTACCAACAGCGACAGAAGTCTCTACAAAAGATCCACCTTCAGTAACAGATCGGACGCGAAACGAAATATAAACGCACATTGAGAGATCACCAATTGTAATCGCTAGAAGCCGCCAGTAAAACTTTGGACAATTGTTCTATTGACAATGAAGAGCGCGGTAATCATTTCTGTTCAGAATACCAGTGTAAATTCGTCAAATTCGCCCCACATTCAATATGGTATAATTTACCAACTTGGCGTAATCATTACCTTTACTTGCTGCGTTGGCCTGGAGGCGGAACAGCCCTGGTTGAAGACGAATGAAGAAGGCACTAACCATGGCGAATAAGTTCCGCTATTCCAAACGGAAAGCTTTTGAGTAGCCAAACTTGGAAACATCAACACAGCTATAATGCAGAATCGATACGGGAAAACATCAAGAAAAACTTGAGAATAGTGTTGTTCGGGCGATGTCGAGTCCAACGTCAAGCTGTAAACAGGTCACGGGTCAAAGCCGTCCCCGGTCCGGGATCTCATTGACCCGCTCTGATCAGCCCCATCAGCGTTCTCGCCAGAACCCAACCCAAATTTGGCGCAGAGGTACGGGCTTTGAGATTATGAGGCACAAGTCGCTCGAGCATAGATCTGCTTCATGTTCGAGTTAACTTTTAAATTTTCAACTTCTCGAAGTCTGCAGGTACTACATCGAGACTTCGAGTGCGGTAGAGGATGGGAGATATCTCTCCTTGGATATATTCTCGCATGATCTGCCGGTGATGTATATGAATACTCCCGTCAATCAGAATCTCCACTACTGGTCTAGGTTATCGCATGAGGTGATTGAATGCCCCAATGTTTTTAATCCAGAACCATCACTTGGCACGTTCTCCGCATAACACCCATGAATCAACTACTTGACTTCTATCTGCCACGCTCCGATTAAATACTTTGACCACTCGTTGGGGATTAAAATGACGTTTCTATAAACCATTTTCACTATGGATTGTTTCTGTTTCCCCGATTGTGAGGTACGACAGTGTTGGCAAGTACCCTCCGCTTTCATTTTTAATTGTTTTCTTCCGGTGTCGCTGCCCTATCTTCTTGCCGTCATTTTACATGCACGAGGTGCAGATACAATTGATAGATGAGATCCGACGAAATTAAATGCCAATTGCGGTATCTCCTACCCATGAAGAACGCATGTCAACTTATGTCTTGACAGCAAACTTTGTTCGGAATCTTTCATATACCGCGTCGACATTGATTACAGGATGTGATACTATATGTGGACATGTATATCAAGTTCGGCCGACAAACCGGGTCAAGCTGTCCAATTCCAATTAATCATGCAACAGCACGCACATCAGAACTGATCATGAGAACATATCAGTTGTCAACCGCCAAAGTATAAAGAAAGACAAGCCGCAGCTGTACATGCCAATCTCTTCATCGAGTGCCATCATCACTATTGTCACAGTGAAATCAAACATGCGCAAAACCGCTATCAAAGTCAAGAAATTCTTCGGAAAGAAGAAAAATCAAAAAGCCACACTGGCTGGGAATGTGGCATCGACTGATGCCCCAGACTCTGGAACCGCATCGCAGGTACCTTCTACCTATCAATCTGACACAGGTCCTGAGCCTGGGGTTGGAGTGACCAGTCAGAGTAGAACTGCACCTTCTGCTCAACCTGCTGAACTAGGAACTGAATTGCAGGTATCTTCTACTAAGCAGTCTGGTTTAGGATCTGGGGCTGTAGTTGACACATTTGAAAGTGTGTTGGCAGTCCTGAAAGAAGTTTCCGCACCTTTCACACCATTGCAGGCTGCAGTAGGTGGCATTATTGAGTGCATTCATATTTACAAGGTTGGTTCTCAAAGTAATCAGTTTCAACTACTAATCACATACATTGTAATATAGAAAGTAGCCGGAAATACAGAGGCCCTTCAGGCTCTTGCAAAGGATCTAATCTCTCACACAAAACTTATGCATGAGCACCTAAACAGAGATGATATGGATGTATCTGAATGGACAATCATCGAAGATTTGGCCATGTAAGATAATCAAGTTCAGATAATGATATTGACTACTCACTTTCTTGTAGCAAGCTGGATGGAATCAACAAGAGAGTCAAGGAGCAGATGCAGAGTGGCAATTTTAAAAATGTGGTTCAAAAGGACCAGGTAGCTGATAGGATTGAAGGTTTTAAGAGGGAGATTCAGGATGCATATCAGGAATGCCAGGTAAAATCTAGATCAATGTCAAGCAAAATAATAGGTCTTATGCAATTTAAACAGATGAAACTGATTTCAGCTATTAAAACAGACACTGGAAAAATCTTGGAGGTAAATATTGTTAGCGACCAATGCATACAAAAAATAATGGCATGATTTTAGGGAATTGCTCTAGCAAAGTTGGACCACTCTGCCAAGGCTTCTTATGATGCAGATGTAGGTGCACGATATGCTCGTAGGTTTTGCCATCCAGGCACAAGAACAAGGATCCTTGAAGAGATTCAAAAATGGGCTTCTGATCCCAATGGCCCCTCTGGGTACTGGATCTGCGGTATGGCTGGAACAGGAAAGAGCACAATTGCCATGTCCACCTGTCAGAGCCTTAATGTAAAAGGCACTCTTGCTGCCTCTTTCTTTTGCTCTCGTCAACTTCCTGGTTGTAGAGAATACCAGTTGATCATTCCTACCCTGGCATATCAATTAGCCGGCTACTCTAGAAGATTTGCATTTGTCCTCAGAGATATTCCTAGTAGATATCCTGATATTTCCTCAAAGAAGCCAGATGAGCAAGTGCGCAGGCTTCTCATTGACCCTTGGCAAAAATTGATGCAAAATAATGAAGTAAATATGAAATTGCCAGTAGTTATGGTGGATGCTTTGGATGAATGTGAAGGTGTTGAAGTGGCATTAAACCCACTTACAGATGCAATTCAGAGTAACAAGCTTCCCAGGATGAAGTTTATTTTTACTAGTCGCCCAAAGCATGCTATTGAGCAGTTGATGCATTCTCATTCAAGCCTAGGTGAAATTACAAAAGTAAAAGAATTCATTCTACATCAGGTGGGAGAAACTGAAGTTCAAAATGATATCCACATATATGTAGAGTCAGAGCTGAACAACATTGGATCAGAAGTGGAACTTCAGAATATGACAAGACTGTGTGGAAAGCTCTTTATCTATGCTGCAACTGTAGTCAAATTTGTGAAGAGTGTGCAGGAACTCACCTGGCAGAAAAAAAGATTTGCCAAATTGCTGGGACAGAACGAAAAGCCAGCAGACCTTGAACAGCTCTATATGCAGGTTATACAGGATGCTATTCTAAATGATTTAGAGCCCAGCGAGCAGGAGCAGGGATGGAAAGTTCTGCACACTGTAACAACTGTAATCAAACCATTATCTTGCAAAGCAATAGCAGAACTGTTATCATTGGAGGAAGACATTGTGGAAGGACTCATAGCCAGGTTGCATGCAGTTTGCTATATCTCAAAAGTAAATCAGGCCATTTACACATTCCATTTATCATTCCCAGAATTTGTAACTAGCTCTCAGATTATTGGAAGACCCTATGATTGTACTGCACAACACCTTCAGCTAAGTTTGGTATGTTTCCAACAGTTGGAAAAATTGAGATTCAATATATGTGATTTGCCATCATCCTTTATACCAGATGCAGAGGTTGAGGGATTAAATAGGAAAATTAGAAAGAATATTGGGGAAACAGTGGAATATTGCTGTCAGTCTTGGAGCAATCATGTTAAAATGGCAGATCCACAGAATAAATTAATGCAAAATCTAAAAGGATTTTTGCAAGAGAAGGGAGTTTTTTGGGTAGAAGCTATGAGTTTGTTGAAAGGATTAGCAAGATGTGGAGAAATGTTAGAAGTAGTACTACAGGTATGTTGCAGTTTCATAAGTACATAATTGCAAAATGCTTAAAAGATGTCAGAAAATAACTGGTTTGAAGCTGATGGACATAAGAGACTTATTGTTAGATTTGCGAAATTTACTAATGGTATTTGGGAGTAGTGATGTCAATGGAATGACACCACATTTATATCTAAGTATTATTCCATTTTGGGAGAAGAAAAGCATATTCAGGGTTGAAGTGAAAAGAACAGTAAGAATAGAACAACAGGTGATCAATAGACCGGGTTTGCAGATAGGAATACTAGGTACAACTGCAGCATTGACAAGTGTAGTTTACTCTAATGATGGAACCAGGATTGTATCTGGGTCTTCAGACAAAACTGTGAGGATCTGGGATGCCACCACTGGCACTCAGATTGGTGATCCTCTCCATGGCCATGATCATTCTGTCCAGTCAGTAGCATTTTCACCTGATGGAACCAGGATTGTGTCTGGGTCTTATGACAGGACAGTGAGGATCTGGGATGCCACCACTGGCACTCAGATTGGTGATCCTCTCCATGGCCATGATGATTCTGTCCAGTCAGTAGCATTTTCACTTGATGGAACTAGGATTGTGTCTGGTTCTATTGATGACCGAGTGAGAATCTGGCATAGTACTAATCATGCTAGCAACAATTCATCACCACCTATGTCTCATGGTAGGCCACATCAATTTTGTTCCTCATTCCACACTGACTCACTGTGTAGATGATGTAAATCCCCATTGGATCCTGTCATCAAATGGTTGGATCCAACTTTCCCATATCCCATTTCCTATTATTTGGATTCCTCACCCCTTCCGCAGAATGTTATGGACACCTGGAACCAAATGCATCATTTCATGTTTTGGGTATAACAAGCTGTCATTCCAAAATTGTGTGTATGGCATGAATTGGACCCAATGCATTTCAGATTTGTAACTACTATGCTTACATACACCATCAGGTAAGCACTACCCATATTTTCACATGCTTCATGTTGTAGATAAAACTGTATAATTTCAAATGCTTCAGGAGTCAAAAGTCATAGAACACATGTGCAAGCTTCTTTACTTCTGTGTTGCTCCATCAAGTTTTATTCTGTCATTCTACTGTATTTTATAGTTTGCCTATATGAATATGAACTGTGAATAAGTATTTCAATATCCAAAAGTCTGCCATGGCATTTTTCTTCATCATTTACAAGCTCATCCTTTTCTAAGATATTAACTTATTAGCCTAGCAGTCTTATTTTTACCTCCCAATAATGGGTGCTCTTGTCCATCAGTTGTGTGAAAAGAATTGACTCAGTCACTGAAGTTCATTAGCTTTTTTATTTGATTGTGTAGTGGAACAACCAATCAGCTCCATCTATGAACAATTCTGTTATACAACTTATTCTGTAATAGCAATTACTAAATTATGTACAAGTTCAGTGACATTGCTAGCAGGCACTAATACCAAGCTAATTATCATTTACTTACAGTGGGCACAGAAAAAGATGTCACTGCCATATATGGTAACCCACAAAATGTGGAGGTTTTGGCAAGGGGGTGCCAGTATTGCAGTCACTAAAATCAGCAGGTACAAGGGTATCTGTGGAAATAACTCTTTTGGGCAACCTTACAATGTGTCGAGAATTGGTCAAAACATACCTCTTTGTTTAATTTTAAGAGATTGGAAGTGAATATAATGATAACTCTCATATAAGCTGCAGGTGGTACACCATTATCAGCATCACAGTTCACATAATTTATGAGTCTGGAATGAAATGAAGGAATCATCTTCCCAGGGAACTTGACCTTTTTCCCATGCCATCTGAGTTGCTCTATATATTGATTTTTTTCCCCACATATGGATGTGTCACTTCTTGTGACTTTTGTTACATTCTGTTACTCTCTGACCACTATCAGTCCCTATGCTTCTCTTCCTTTGTTTCCCTCATGTTGGTCCCACCCTTGTCCCACCCTTTACTCAAATGCTTTCAAGATCCTGTCCAATATTGCTAAAATCTTCAAGCAATTGCCATCAAATCCATTAAGCTTCTTGTGCATCTCCTTCAAGTTCAATGTCCAATATTCAACACTCAAGAACCAGTGGTTCAGCTCTTCATGCTGGCCTCTGATCTCATTGGTGCACCTTTGATACACATTGCGTCTTGCCTCTCAACAACAAAATATGCAATGTATTCTTGCTCTGTCATGTACAGATAAAGGGGACAGGGTCAGAAGTAGTTTTCAGACAATGTCAGACATTGTTCAAGGGTATGTATGTGTCATGTTTCATTGTTCACTTTACAGGGTACTGTCAGTTTGCACAGGAACCACCATCATCCAAAGCCCTTGACACCAATCCAGCTCTTCCAACCCTAATTTCTGCTCTGAACTGGGCACTGACATAGATAACTGCATACTGAGGTAATTTACTTTCTGAATACAGGTTTTTATTCTGCTATCATGTTTTATCACCATTGTGAACAATGTGCAGCTACTTTATGCCTAAGCCACACTAGCCTCCATTCCCATGCCTCACTGCCTCATTGGTTGCTATATAGCATCATATGGTTTATCAACTATTTATTCCCATGGCCAGATAATTGTGTTATCTTCCAGTTATCTGCCAAAGTGTTTTTCCTTGTCTGTTTCACATGATACACATTAAAGTAAATATATGTTGTTAATATAAGCTTGTATTCCCAGTGTGAACCTTTATAAGTGTATTTCATGGTGAACTGATGACACTAAAAAAGCTACACCCATGGCAGATAACTCCAGTGCCAAGTTCAGTGGCACAACTCACAGCCATGCAGGTGCAGCATTTTGGACCTTCGGCATATTCAAATATTTGTCATTTCCATGGCACAACTTTGAACACAACATCTAATGCATGTGTGGTACAGTATATGTGAATGATGCCTGAAAGCTATCTACATCAGAACTAATTGGAGGTTCTGGGATCAAAAACTTTCATATTCAACACAATTCACTCTCGACAGGTTGGTTGATTCATGCTCATCAGTCTCAGTAACTGCACAAAGCGTGGAAGAAAAATTAGCTGAGTAGGCAGGATCAATACTCAGAAGTGCATCCTCCACACTATAGTATCTAGAGCAAGGTAATGCACAAGCTTTTGAACTATTTGAGCTGTAACTGTGCAGAGTGCAGAAGACAAAAATCAAGAAAAATAGTATTCTGCACTTGTTCAAGATGACTTTGTGAAGACATTTTCCATTCAGTTTTAGCTAAATATACACTGTATATTCTTTCATACTTACTGGTCTGATTTATTTAAAAATGCTGTCTGTAGTATATCCCATGTTCAATACCATACACTCTGTGCTGTAGTAATTTCTTTCCTTTTTCTTTTCTTCTTTGCACCACGTATGCTCCGCTCACATAAATGGATGTCTACTTCTTGCCTTCAAGACTACAGATTCTGTATTGGGGGTCATCATGCCAATGTGTCACTCAACAGACCTCTATTCTCTTATTCTCTTTCTAAATTTGTTATTACATGCACTAATTCATGATTTTTTATTGTTAAGTTATAGGTGATTAATATATCTTGACCAGCTCTGGACTTGTACATGCCATGTGCAAAGCGCGATGGCCCACATCCCATAAGTCACATATATGTCAAATAAAGGCCATCACTCATTACAGCAGCTTTTGGCGCTGCATACAAATGGGGTCCTAAACAGGGATATTGCCATGGATACCCTTGTACCTGCTGATTTTAGTGACTGCAATGCTAGCAGCCCCCTGGGTTTTGGCTCAGTTTTTTTGGTCTGTGCAAGCCTACTCTTATGCTTTTGTTCATTGTAAAATTTTAATTGGAAGTTATAGGACATTTACAGCCTATGGTAGTCAGTTTATGTTTGCAAAACAAGGCTGAATTGCAGGTGGGAATGGCTCTTCCATATTTGTGTTATGACCAGCTTCTAAACCTATGAGATGTTGTGCAATATTTGCAGTATTCAAATTGAGTAACAGAGGCAATAGTTGTATGAACTTATTTGCCTTCAATATTGTACTGTGTAGACAATAGCTAGCAAGACAATTTGTTATTAGTTAATATGGACTATATGGGATGGAATTCAATATGAGACTTTTAGGTGTTATGATCTGATTGTTGAAAGGATTATGCTGTATGCAAGCAATTATTGGTTATGACTATCTGTTAGAACTTGTAGTTCTATAAGGTGTGACTGTATCAAAGACTAAGTTCTGAACAGTTAATATAACTGTTGACACTCTGAGTATTGTGTTGCTCAAACACAGTTACAAGGATGGTTCTTGTTGATATTGAGTTGGTAGGACAAATATGGGGTGTTGGTGGTTGTCTGTGCAATATTTCAATATGTAAGAGGTTCCAATGTTGTGGACAACTTGTTACACACAATATTGGTGGATGTGGAAGGTCCAGGCAATGTGACTATAATAGATACAGTTACAGATAATGTTGTTCTTTAGTATTTGCTGGTATAATTGTTGAGACAACTACAGGAATTGGAAATATTGATTGGTTCAGTTAATGCGATTGGATAGAACAATCAGTGAGCTTAACAGGGATGGCTATTTCGAGAGCAATCACAATGATGTGATATCACAGTACTTAATGGATATAATCATTGAAACAACTATAATAGATGCAGCTTGGTCAGCAAATGAGACGATACAATGTAGTCGGAACAATTTAATAGAGTCAAATAGCTATATTGGTTACAGCTATCAAACTGAGGTAGAAACCAGTGAAATGAGATTTAGAGAGGAGGTTGCTAGTCGCAACTTTGAGAATGAAGCAGAGAGGAGAGGAAAAATAAAAGAAAATAGATTCAGAAACCGTATGTACGACAAAATATTCGAGCTGGGATCCCTGAAGAATTCCAGCTACTTATATACTATTCTACTATGTAAATAGATCCAAATAGTAATATGTACTTAGCGAAATACGACCTGTGCAGGTGTCATTCAGTACTGCCGCGCAGTACTCGGTGCACAGGACTGATGCGCAGCATTAATGCACAGCAATTATGACATCGGGATCTAACCAATGCCGATGTATGCGCATCTAGAATGCGTGATTAATCTAAACACGTTCAGTAAGTTGCGAATCGCGGGTTTGCCTTTACTAGGAATGATTATGGTAATTATATTAGTAGTAAAATAGGAAAAGAATCAAAGGGGAATGAGAATGGCGTGAAATTGGGGTGGTTCCTAACAATATGGAGTGACATTATTTTCTGCATCCACTGTAGTTTAATAAATAGCCTAGACACCACAACAATGGCCTTTAAGTTACTGAAATTTGGCAATGTGATGGCTTGAGGGTTAGCTTTTAACATACATGGATCTGGTATCAGAGCCGAAATTGTTTGACAGCTGTCACAACTTGTTAAAGCAAGTACTGTCCCATTTTAAGCACTTCATATGTCCTGTGTCCGCAAGGCATCTTACAAAATGAAATGTCCCACCCTGTCCAGTGTCCAATCAAGCTTTTATGAAATTTTTCCCAGGTGCCTGTGGGCACTTAGCCTTTTATAGTAGTTAATTTCATAATTTCCTTGATGTCCCAGCATCCAACAGGCGCTTACGAAAAATAAATTTCGTATGATTTGTCCCACTGTCCCACCCCTTACGAAGTGCTGAAAATGCCACAGTAATCGTATACACTTTAGGACTTATTATAATTATGTTGATTGTATATTATCTTTGTCCTTAGCTCTCACCTGGACCTCTTCTTAAGGGGACTGCCCAGCTGGAAACTTCAGTAGGCAGCTGAGTTTTAACAACTCAGACTTGTACCTCAAGCATACTGTAGGTTCTACAGTAGAATGCACATTTTTTTTAAAAAAAAATCCCCCCCCCTATGCCTTGGTTGGACCCTGCTGCATTTCAACTGTAGGTTCTCATACAATGCCCAGGATGAAATATCATTTACTTGGCAGCCTTGCTACTAAGCAGAATTTGTAACCTTTTCATACATATTGCAATTACATTGTCACAGTAGGCACTTGAACCACAGAACTACACTGTAACATTCCACTTCACTGCAGAATACTCCCAAAGTTCACAAATTTATTTCATTACTGAATTCATATAGGGACAATTTCTCTGTCATAACTTCACTAAGTACTACAGTATACAAAAATGATGAACACCAACCTAGATTATACTCCACTTCTGGAGGTATATATATGGATGTCAGTCGGCAGATAGATATGCTAATTTCCTCTTAGTATATCGAAGAATACAGCAATATCGTATACGATATGGTCGTAATCAGGAATAAGAACCACAGATAAGAAAGCTCAAGTAGATACTGAACAACACTGAGAATAAAGAACAGACTAAAAAGCGAAAACAAATAGAACAAGTCCCGGGATAAGTAAATGATGCACAGTATCTCGTTACACTTTAATTACCAACACACACCCTCGTCCAAATCATGATCGTAAAACATCATTAGAATCGACTACTCCCCCCTTTATACGGCGTCACCAACCGTATCCCTCCATGCCGACTAGCATCATCCTCTCCTTCGCCCTCCTCCTTCTGCCACAGACTCACACTCTCCTCCCGATCTGCATCTTTATCCCCCTTGGGATACCTCCTCGCTGACCTCCCTCTCGAAGAATCACCCTCCCCACCCGCGCCAGCACCTGCACCCGAGTCCATATCAGCATCCCAACTCCTCGCCGAGTCCGTCACACTAGGGAACGACTTCAACGTCGCCGAACTAGGACTCGCACCATCCACATTAAAAATCTCTCTCGAATCCTTCCGGCCCGGTTTGGCCCGCGGGATCATCGTCGGAGGCGCGCTGTACGGGAGGTTTTCCTGTCCCGGGGAGCGAGGAGGGAGAGGCGGTAGGGCAAGGATTTGCGAGAGCGCAGGTTCCGTATCTGTCGGACTGTCGGATAGGAGATCTTGTGAGCTTTGTTGAGGGGCGCCTGCACCCGTTGCTGCAGCCGCAGTCTGGGTCATTGATAATGAAGGGAACGATTCTGCGTGACTGGGAGTGGGTAGCCCAGGAATGCCGGGAGACGCTGTCGTTGCTCGATGTTCGTGTATTGCGTCAGCATCAACCCTCGCACCTCCCGTTCCCGTGGGATGATATTGATGGACGACATCCTGCGTGTCAAACTTGATCGTTGGTCGCTTGTTCATCATCTGCGAATCCCTGCCTGCACTATGCAGTGACGATACGTCGTCTCCGCGCGAAGCAGCTGTGAATGAGGGTGAGCCCATAGGAACCGGAGCATCGTACAGCTGGTGCCGCTTCAAGCCGCCGTAATATTCGGTATTGGTGCTGTTTCTCGGAGACAACCAAGTACCTCGAGGAGGAGGATCGTATGGTGCCATGGCACCCGGCGGCCTAGTGCTATATGATCCAGGTCGGCTTCCACCTCGATTCTGGCTCATTCTCCTCGCGCTCCTCGCCCGAATGATACTACCGACCGTACCAAATGAGCCTCTCAGAGTATCAATACCAGGATCCTCGACCGCCAAAACATCCTTCTCATCAAATCCTTCCGTATGTTCGCGAGAGGCCTGAAGCAGGATCGTAGAGCGTCGATCGAGTTTGGTGAAATTCTTCGGATCGACTTTAGACATTTGCAGGATGGTTATACCGAAACAGATGACGACGAAACCCATGACAAGGGTGATGATAGATGACGCGGAAGCCTTGAGACCTTGGAAGAGTACCTTGGAGGCAAGAGATAAGTACCAAGAAGAGATAAGATTCAACAACGGACTTACGATGGTCGTTAAGATGGAGAAAAATGTGACTGTAAAGAAACATGTTCAGAAAAATCATAAATGAGAACTGAGTGAGTAACGACAAACATATAACATAGTATGTCGGCGTAACTAAATGCACAATGCATCAGCGACTATTCCTATTCTGCCAATAAACATTACGCACCCATGGCCGTGTTGAATAATGCCAGCGCCACGTTCAAATAGTAGACCTCGGTAACTGATTAAGGCCGCCCATCAACGCACATTCGGAAAACTAACAATCCGCACACGTACTCAACGTGATGGCCACGAATCCCATTAGAAAGTAAATGAACCAAAATTTGAACTGAAAATAGCCTTCAGTATCCTGTGCTTCAGCCGATTCAGACCTTGAACATACCTGGTTATCTCCCTGTGCGGTGGTCACGATCGCCGAGCCCAACCCAGTCGTGACACTGACACTAATTCCACCAATCATACTGCAGACGAAAATGTACCACAGCATGCTCTTCGTGCCATAACGCGGAGCAAAGTAAAAGATGATGGCGAGGGAGACGGCGATAAGCACGGATGCGTACGCCAGAAATCCCGGTGCGATAAATAGTTTTTCAAATTCTTTGATTTGCCCGACGGAAGCTTCAGATGGGCCTGGAAGAGAGAATTGTTATCAAACGACAAACAACGGCGTACGCGGTGTCGGACGTACCGTTTAACGCTATGATTACAGATCCAACCTAAACATGAGGCACACTCAGTCTGACATCGTGTATGAATTGTAAAGGTACGCACGATACATAGCCCACACCCCAGCCAGCCGAAGAATGTGAGTTTTTCCTGCAGAAATATTGAGGAGAGAATAGCGCAAATCACAACGGATAATGCGCCCAGAGGAGTCTGAATGTACGAGTACAAAGGTGCATAATTCATCAGTCAATCTGATTCGTTCTTCACCCAAATTGAGCTACGCACAACGACAATAGCTTCTACAAATGCATAGGCTGAATAAAAGGTTACTGTGAGCATTGGTAGAGCGCCAGGCGCAATATGAGGACGTACCAGCAAAATTACATAGTTCACCCATTATCATCACTAGCGGAACCCAGTTAGAGCCTTGTACACCATCCCATTGACAATGAGGAACATACTGGTCATTCCTGTCCACCATAACGGCTGAAAATACGATAAAAAAATTTGTCGAAATTCCTCGCAAGTGATATGGTACGACAAACCGATTTCAGATACGCGACACCTTCACCAGCTACTTTTCCGGCTTGTGACCGCAATAAACCCTTCTTCTTGAACACAAAACTTGAACCAATTAGTAAACCACTAGCTATTGCGAGCAGGATTCCGACGATCTAATTCCTCCAGTTAATATGACGCTTTGGAGCCACGAAATTTGAAAGCACCTTGAGATTTGAACCAGTGGAGATAGAACCTGACGCTGCAGAGCTGGTCGCTGCAGCCGTCGAGGAGGTCGTCGACGCCGACGTTGACGACGGGGACGAGCTTGACGACATGAGAGTAGTAGATAGGGTTGTAAATTGAACAAGGGGGACGGAATGACGCTATTGGCTCTCCACGGCCGGCCGGCTACCGGAAGAAGTATCCACGGCTCAATTTGGAAAGCCGGACAATAGATCCCCGGATCCCCGATGTGGACCGGTCTACCATTTAACTGCTCTCAGGCTGTCTATCAATGAGCTACGATTAGACCTCGGTTTAGAGTGAAGTCTGTCTGCTTGAATGATTTTGATTATCCGCTGACGAGTTTGCAGCAGCGATCTTCCAGGTCCACGGACAACTATCACAGTGCCATTGCGGATAATTGGCTAATTACTGGTCACTAATGAATATCCCGCAAGGCTTTTCGACATTGCCTCAACATCTTAACTTGGGCTTATCCGCATATTGTCTCGTATGTACTATGCGTGCCGTCTCGGGCATACATACAACAAAACTTATCGCATCGGCGTTCTTCGATACCATCGCTCCATGCTCCATGTGTACAGAACATTAGTTCATCATGATCTCGATGATGCCGAGGATAAGACTTAGCAAGGAAATTTGACGGTGCTGCATTCATAAATTCAATACCATCCTTACCCTCGTCTCCACCTCGATGAAAATTGAATAGATACAACGAGTGACCGGAACAGACCCGCACCTAAGAGCGGTAAGTGTACGCATGCCAGTATAGAGGCAGAACGGGCTATATACAGCTCCGAGTCATTGAGCGGAGGCCATTCAGATTTTAACATACCTTCAAGATCGACAGCCGCGGTAAATCTGTCTACCGTTCGATGAGTATTATATATCGTGGGGCGGCAACATATATCGCCAGTTTATTGATTTGGGAGTGTCAGTTAAATACATAGAAGTTGTACTCTACAGTGATATTGTCCGCGCACATGTCTATTGTGCATTAATGGGGTAGTGGTAACCTGGGTCGTTGCCATTCTTTAAGCTGGTTTGTTTCGACCCACCGGGGGTTCGATTCCCCCTTAATGCAGTGAAGTTTATTTTTGTCTTTCTTTAATCTATCCTTCCTCGTTGAATTTTTTTTTTCTGTGGCATCAGATAAGATAGATCAAGGTTGCAGGTACAACCGAGAGCAAGTTCAGTTGACTGAGCATTGCGCACTTGGTTCATGCATCACGCTCATACTCAGGCCTTGAAATTTACTACTGGGCGAATGAACCCGCCGCAACGACAGGGAGGAAGTTTTATGTCATACGCCAACACCGTATTAAAGGGAAGAATGCATAGACAAACAACATGCCGCGACCACTTTCATGAAAACGGTAGGCACGCTGGGGATCGGAAGGACCAAGGATAGTAGCGGATTAGAAATTTAAGTCACAACGGCTGGTCCTACCACTGTCACCATGTGAACAAAGCAACAATTCTACTCCGTAGACTCGGAAACCACTCTAAAACATTGTGGGAGTAGGAGGGAGACAAACAGATGGGAGATGAAACGACAGTGTGTGGGTATAAGTATAGTAAATCCCATTTGAAACTGAGCTGCACGGCGAGCAACTGACACTTGATAAAATCATAATCCAACACTCCAAGGGAAAAAATGGGTCACGATGTAGTTCATGAATCATATCTGGCCAGAAAGCAGATGCACAAAATATAGCAACAAGAGATAGCAGGGTAACTGGGTAAGTATAACGAGTGGTCAGTAATACTAGGGGTGCAACTTCGACGATTACATAAAGTTAATAAATGGTCCAATAACTACCAAGTATTAGGGAAATTTGGAAAGAGTGGCAGCGCAACGTTTATGTCATACAAAGTTTGTAAATAAAACGATATTTCGCATTCAGATTTTACCTTTAAGTTGAGATTTAACTCTTTAATCATTCATTCCAAAGCAATTCCAAGGCAGTCCTTCTAGAGTTTGGGTAGGTACCCATACTTGAATCATGGTGTTCCTTTACTGTAGTGCTTTCCATAGTCTGATTGAGATGGAAACTCTCAATTACAGAAGAGTTGTTCATTCTGACCAAAATGGTCACGGCAATGGGATACCATGCCTACCAACCATTATTAGTTAACCCCCAAATAGAGCCCATCCCACTTACAGAAGCAAGAACAAATGTGGAACTTATAATGTAGAATCCCAGGTCAAACCCACTGTTGCCATTTGAAGGACCATATATATTGAGCAGGGTAAAGACAGTGTAGAAAACTTGTACCGTGCAATATATGGCCCCTGATTCAATCAAAAGAAGTAAGATATTCTGAGCCCTACTTCTTCTGTGGACTGCAGCTTCTGTCATGATGCGATGGTAACTCCTGCGCAGCATTATAACTTATTAATCACAGCCAAGACATCAAGAACACTTGCCATGCTTTCCAAGAAATCAAGCTTGTTGCAAATATGTTGACTGCAAGAGACAACACAAGTGATATCCAATCTAAAGTTGTGCTGAATCCTAGCTGTATAAGCTTGATCTCAATGTTATCCAAAATGCAATCCGCAACATTGATTCCTGTATGCCATTATGCAACAAGCTCAGTGTACAAGTCCTTGGATGAATCAATTACGCACCAATATTCGCAGTGATCAAAAGCCCAAGTGCAACCCTCCAAATCCTATCCTGCTGGAATAAAACCCAGGCTCTCCAAACTACTATGCAATCACTTAAGACTCCCTTGGTGGTTGCATCAGCTCATTATAAGGGATCAGCTCAATAAACTTACAGAAAGTGTCACGGCCCAACTCTCCATATAACTGAGTGGTAAAATTTGTCTGTTTGATATTTGGGCCTGAATCCCCAGCTCTTCCTGTACCTCTGGTTCTATACTAATAAAAACAACGTGATCTTGTATAACTGGGAGAGCTGTAGTGAGAGCTGTATTCCAGACCAAGGCAATAGCTGTGAGGATCAAACAAGCAAAAAGAGCAATTCGTGATTTGGTCCAGGATTGAGTTCTATCAAGATGTCGTATCCGAATGGACCAGTGAGTTAAAGATTATAGAATCAAAGCTTAATCTTTCATACACTATCATGTAAATAGCAATGAACATTCCTGGAACAGCTACACCTAGCAGAAGCAACTCGTCATTATCTCCTTCGATATTAAATGAAGTAAGTTCATGCTATTGAACTATACATACCAAAGCCAGTTACTTCCACTATCACAGCAGATATAACATTGGAGCAAATGAGAGTGGCATAAGAGGAAATAACCTGTTGTTCCTCTGGCGTCATGAATGGATAAAGAGCTAAGTGAAAGGCACTTGATTTAGCTTACCTTCAAGCAGAGGCATTTTCTTTTATACTGCACTCTAAATTCTAATCGTAATGTTGATGCTCGCAGTTCTACATGGTCTCTAACTCTGAAATCATCTCGATAGAGCTGACATTTTGAAAAATCAACCAAAACCATAAGACACAGTTGTTCTATAGTATTGATGAACATTGAAGTGTGTCCAAACGATACAATCAGTGTCACTCACTTTCGAGAGGAGTATGGTCCATTGTGGACCTGCGGGAAGTCCGAATACCCTTATAAACAAGGGAGTACAGTTTATTGAGCTTGGCTGCTTGGAGGAAGGTTTATAAATCAAATTGGATAAGTTTATTAATTTCTGGTCTATGTTTTGCAGGACCTGGCCGCATTTTTTGTTTTCCTTGATCCTGACAAAAAGATCATCTGTCATTTATGTGGGCAGAGAGCAATCTCGGGAGCTACAGTACCGACAAGGAACCACCAGTCTAATATTTTGCTCCATTGGCATGATATTTGCCCGTAGTGAAATGGCACATTATTAACTAGATCCATTTTGAAGAACGAGATTCGAAACATGAGTGGTTTAGGAAGAACGGGATGACGCTTCTTGATTCTTCAAACATGCTACCGTAAGAAGTATTCAAGGATCGACGACTCAGATGGAGAAAACGGACAACAAATGTCACTGTCAACAAGTCACGAATAGACCTCAGTTTGAGTCAAGCGTTAGACATTCTTTGAAGGGTTCTGATTATTTCTTGACAAGTGAATAGCGGCGATCTTTTGATCTTCAGGTCTTCTCACCACCATCATGCGCCTCTGCGGGCAACTGCTTGAGTGTTGTCCACTTTCAACATTGCCTTAACATCTGACTTCAATTCTTACGGAACATTGCTGAGGCCCTTTGCACGCTGAGTTTTAGCTGGCTGGGGCATACAAAATATCTCACAAAGACCACTATTACTATTTTTTGATAGCACCGCTCCATGGGAAATTAGCTTACTATAATCATCGTCACAACAAAACTAATTCAGAGTCTCGGAATTATAACAAGTATTGGTAATTTTGCGTTTAACACCATGTTTACCCTCATCTTCTTCTCGACAAGGGAACACTAAAATAATCGCCCAGCCTCGAAGTGACAGGTCACCTTTCGAGTGGAGACAAACCGGATTTTAGCTGATCGATGTACTTACAGTTATGAGTCACCACGCAGAGACGGGGTTTAATTTAATGGAGGTTTTATCAGGTGCCATCCTTCGAACACCTTCAGGTCGGCGCGGTTCCAATTTCATTAGCTGGGTACCATGATCATGTGTGCTCAAGCAATCAGCAGAGTCTCAGAACTGACTCTCATTGATGCCGGCCCACTGCAGTGCTGGCAGCCTTGCAGTTTGATGCTCTGCTGCTCAGTCTCACGGCAGTCTCGAAATCTCGCATCAACTTGCGAGAGCCGAGTCTGCGGGGACCAGTGACTAAACTTTTATTCGCAGAATTCGTCAAGAAACGCGCATACAAGCCGATCAGCTATGAATTATGTTCCAGGTAAGACGAGAGAGCGGCTTCGGCAAAATCGCAGGTCGTTGATTACCGGCACGTCACCACAGCGAGAACAGCTACAAGCTGTTCAGGCGCTACCGTGGAAGATTAACTTGGAAGCACGGAAGTTCTGCAAGATCCAGACCCTGGCCTTCAAGTGAAGCGTAGTGTGCCTGGGAAAGAAAGCTTCTTGAACACTCACATCCAATTCGGTCAGATGGCCGTCCTATTAACCTGGGTATGATAGAACTGATTCGATAACTAAGATCATGATGAAGAAGGTACTACAGAGAAAGCTGAGGTACGATCATATTATTATTTTCAATTTGAACGTATGCCCAGACCCGGTTCACAGGTTGTGTATATCGTCTGAACTCAACTTGAGCGTTTTCTGTTTACCATAAGATGAAAAAGATGCCCTTGCTTCCTGGAGTCGCGCAGGGCACTTGCGCATTCATAAATCATTGTCCTCGGGATTTTCTACAAACTTCACCTGCCGCACAATCGCATCTATATTCACGACAACTCAATTCCGGGAGAAGAACGCTAGGACTCTTTACGCCAACCTCTATCTGATGCCAAGGTGTCCATAAATAGTAAACAAAAGGTCTCAAGCTTATCGAAACGCACCCGAACTGTACCCGTATATCGAAAATTTCACAGATTATATGCGTCTGGTGAGCATTAATCAACTCTCTTCTCAGTAACAGATTGAGTATAGGACTGGAAAGTCCCAGGAGGAATCTAGCCATCTTAATTGGCGGAGGAAGGACGATTGTCTTGCATATAAAAATACTGCGTTGAATCGAGTTGAATGCGGCCTCAATAGCGCTCGGAAATTTGCAGGTTGATAGGCGAAATGACTCCCGACGATGCAGCCTTGATAACAACATACGGTTCGTTCTTATTCTCCAGTACCATCAGCTGCATAGTGCAGTTCACCGGCTACGGTATGTGATGAAGTTATCTTATTGACCGCCAGATCTGAGACGGTAATCATCTAGGGTTAGTGATTTTGGGTATATTTTTTGCGATGTGCGCTCGAGTCAGGCCCTAAATCTACACGGTTGTAATTCTGACTATTTTAATGCTGCAGCTCTTCTCGCCAATCGATATCGGAGGAGCGGCCCAAAAGGATACTCTTTGTCTACTTGACCGTGGTGTACATTTGTTCCACCTGGAGCGTAATCTACTACGGAGGTTTTACCCTAACTAGGGCACGGTATACATTCGCAAGGGTCGTGAAAGGAGGTATTGCGGAGCAAGTCCAGATATCGAACCAGAAAGGTATGATTTGGGACACGATATCGCCATGGCCTGCAACCATCAACGTGAGCGCTATTTCCTTATCCTAATTTTAAGTTCTCAAAACGAACATTCTAGCTCCTTTTGAGCGACTTGATCGTAACATGGAGAGCATGGGTCTTATTCCAAGAGATTAAACTGTTGAAGCTCCTGCTTGCGTTCCTCATGGTAGCGAACATCGGTATGTTTTTGGCATATAGTTCTAATCTTTTGTTTTTCTTTCGATTTGACTTGCCGATGCCTACCGCCTTCTCTGCTTGATGGCTAATCATCGCCTAAAATATACATAGGTATTAATCTTGCGGATTGCATTTGGGAGGAGCTGGAGATCAACATCGCCTTCTTGAACTCCGCTATTCTGGATTGGTTATCACTTGGAATCTCTTTGTTTGTTAACCTATTTTCAACTTCATTGATTACTTGGAGAGCCTGGTGAGTTACTCCAGTCGCCCGTGAACATGTCGGTAGCTTGTGTCTTTCTGATACTACTATTTTGCGCATTGGAAGGGATCATTACCGAATCATGGCCCGAGCATCGATACACAGAAGAAGCCCTGTACAGAACGTACTATTGCTCTTAATCGAATCTGGAGCCATATTCTGTGCCGTACAGCTTGCAGATCTTCCGCTGACAGTGCTGAATACAAATCCTGAAGTAACATTTCCAACCCAGTTGGCATTCTACACGATGAACGCTATCACCGTCGTGGCTGAGGTGCGTCTGATTAAATATTCAGTGCTTGCAAGTACTTATCGCATGCTACATTCCGAAGACTTTATACCCTGTCGCTGTGATCATACTGATTCACCGGAATAGTTCCCCTGTCATTGAAACATTCCACTATACCGTGTCACAAAGGGCTCACAGTGAATAGATGGCACTCGGTTATTGATGGGTTTCTGAAGTTGGTTAGCCTTAAAATTCTGAGAGCCCGAATCGTATGAGACGTCCACGTTTCTACATAAACAACGAACATACTCTATGTAGTCCACGACGGAAGAATGAAACAGTCCATCCTCTGCCAACGTGAAAGGGAGTGCATTTACCAGTACCATAACCTGCTTAGCGCGTTAGCCTTCATCGTCCTTCGCGGGAGGTTGATATTAAACAGGGGCAGACCTTCTAGTACGAAAGGATCAATGGGCTATTAGATTATTGAGCTAGGAATCTTTGCAGGCTTGCATTCGCTATCAGAATACAGATTAACCGGTTCAAAGTATTTTACAACTATCCGAAATTGTCACATTTGCTTATCACGACGTAGCCCAACATCAAAAAAGGTATTATCACAGACGGAAACTTAATTCGTAGAAACGAGGCACAGTCATGATGTTAAACAAAACTGAAGACAACCAGTACGAGTATCTGAAGTATAAGTACTAGTGATCCAATTTACATAAAAGTTCTTGAAACGACTAATATGTCCGTGTATATATGTTTATGACTTGAGAAAGAATTAAAGAGGCTCCGGAGACATTTGATCGCACGGAGAGGAAAAGGCGAGGAATGAAGGAGGGAAAATGATAAAGAGTATATGGAGGAAGGTCAAAGCGACGTATCGCTGCAAGAACCTATTCTACGGTAAACAGAGATTTCAATCTATGAAAGTCCGAAAAAGAGTGAGAAGAAAAGAGAGCGTCTCAGGTTTCAAATTTCAACCCCGCACACTCCGCGTACCCGCTTACAATACTCACTCCGATCGCATCGTCTGCACCTCAGCGAAAATCGGAACCCATTTCTGGGGTGTTGTCGGTTGCGTGCTCGGATAACGAACTAATGACAAGAGCCTCAGTCGCCGCCACCTACCAGCCCTCAGAGACCACCTGATTTCAACCCCACTCGATTGCCCGAGTCGCATCTCTGCCTCGTGAAAAATTTTGCAAAGTTCCTTGCAAATTTTATACGCAAGTTGAGAGCGAGTCATGTCTCCTTCCTGAGTCGTGATCCAAATTTTGTGAGTTTCGGAGGGGAGTCCTGGATACTACATGCAGAAGCAGTAAGAGACAGAACGGAAGAAAAAAACAATTAAGGATCTCTCTCTTACTCACATCGAAATCCCAATGAACAGCCTTATGAGTCACTCCTAGATCTCGAAACACGTTCGTATGACCATCATCAACAGCAAAAGGGCTCTGGAACATCTCCCAAATAGGCACACCAGGAACCGCGCCGACACCGAACGTGATCGGGCTCGTAGGTGGTTTTCCCGTGTGACCGCGCCTTCTAGGGAGGAATTCCAGTCTGAGTGGAGGAGAAGATGAAGTAGCCGGGACATCTATGGAGTGGCCGGGAGGGAAATAGTCGGACTGGAATGGGTCGCGGAGGGATTGACTTGAATGGGGCTGGAGGATATCATATAGTCAAGACAATGTGTTTCACCGTTTCGGTCATAAGCTGCAGAGGACTTACACTCGAGTATGGGACAATGGGACCACCCTGAGAGCTCTGGCCCTGAGAAGAGGTCAATCGTATACTCAAACGCAACGAAATAAGTCAAACTCTCACTGGATAACCTGAGACCTGCCAAGTCTGGAAGACACTCTGGGGATTGGTGGGTGGATAGTAGGAGTCCCACTGTGGTCTGGAATCGCTGTAGTGGTAGTTCATGCTGGAGTTCGGGAATGCAAAAAACGAGTTAGATTTGGGGCTTTATACTCTACAGGTACGTGGTCAAATTAGGCAAGAGGGAAAAAGCCACACAAAGCGTTATTGTAAGTCAGTCGACTCACTTTGACCAGAATGAAGCGGCTACTCCCAAATGAAAACAATGGTTGTTGTCGTGAATCACCGCATCATCGTAAGTGGGAGGATGATACGACGTTAGGGACATTGAGCTAGGAAAGGTAGAACAGTCATGAATGAAATATGAACATTATAAAATTGCTACTCTGGTTGATGTAAGACATAGCGAAGCCAAATAAATTATGGGAGCGGTTACGGAATGCCTCCGACTTCGACAGGACCCAAACTACCACTTGTAATTTTCAACGATGCGAGACAATGGACTCTGCAATCGGAGGCCTATTATATTAGTGTTTACACCGAAATAATGTGCTTTGACCTTCCTTAACAACGGCTCTTGATCGATGCGTCCCCGCCAACAAAGCCCAAAACGGCAAAAAGAAAAGAATGTTGCAGAAGCTAGTTAGATCCGCGATCGGGCAGTCTGTAACAAAGAGGATTTGTTACGCCCATTGTTGAGTATCAAAATAATATGCAACAAATCGCGGAGTGCCGAGTTCGGGAAGAGTGCCATAAAATGATCTTGAGACGTCAATGGAGAATTATCTTATCTTGAGGTATCCAACTCATCGATCCCTGGAATAATTTACGGTCCCGACACGTCAAAAGGAGTATGCTTTGAAGCTTGAAGTTACAGGAAAGCTCCGAGGACCTTTCATGAAAATGAAAAGTAGTCTGATAGCGACCTCCCTGCCATCTCACTTGTGATGGTCCTGGAGGAATGGGGATTGTTCCGTCCAGATGTTCGTCGCGGTAGCGTAGGATGTTCGGAAAAGACGGGTAGACGGGGAGATTCTAGTTTGAGCGGGTACATCGAATATATCGTTCCCGAACAGTCGTTTCGAGTTCTATCCTAAGAGTTTCTGCCACAAATTCATTGACAGCGACCAGAGGTAAGAGAAGAAACAAACTAGGGAGTGGGCGCTTATCTGTCCAAGCGGCCTATAGCGGACCGGGGCGGTATCGTTGAGGGCTCGAACTAACTGTCACTCGTCAATAGTCATCTCACTGAAGACGACAGAAATGAGATGGTGAGTAGCACTCTTAAGTATACTAGCGACTTAGAGGGTACTTGGCACTGTTGGTAGCGCGCACAATTTGCATATATATTATGTGTCAGAAGGAGGAAAGCCAATCGAGTCTGGAAAGCCAGAATGGCGCTCGGCATCAACGTCCAGCAGATCTCCTGCAGAAAGTGTCGACGAACAATCTTGTGATAAAGGCGCCTCCTATAGATCGCGCTACTGCACCTTGAGAAAGACTGATAATTTCTCCGACGTGTCCTCTTACTGTGCACCTACGAGTGTTTGGTTTCTCTATTTACATGCATTTGTTCAAAAGACTTCCTTCTGCACGCTCCTAGTGCGAGTGCGAGTACTCTTCGTGGTTGCTCAATCCTTCCTCAGCCTGTTTCTTAGCATGGTGGTGACCTTTTGTTTGTCGATGTAGTCCAGCTGAGGGAGCAAGAAAGGTACGTGACAGTGGTTGACTATCGATCCATTAGCATACGGAAATTCACTCCTTTGATCTCGACTATGAATCAATCCCGTCAATGGCCAGAGTTGCGATGAGAGACCTTTCTTCTTTGGCGGTTCGGTGCGTAGGTAATTTGCCAAGGAGTGTCTAATAAAAGAGCCTTTTTTGTTGTTTCTTATAATTATAAGTATTGTCTATTCAGAATTCTTGGAAAGACGCCTAATTCCCCAGCATTGTGTCTTAAGTGTCCACAGCCAGGTGTAAACTTGCATCAGGAGGTATAAAACTCGTACGGTGAAACTCGGTGAGAGTTGTGACGCGCCAGGAATTGTTAGTGCTTCTGCAGTTTGCGTAGTAGAGCTCGTAAGAATAGCGATAGCCAGACGGTGTACTGACAGGTATTGATCTTGATTGAGTTTTGCCAAGTTGTACTTGGGTTCGCACTTTTTCGGACAAGAGGGGGGGAAAATCCAGACACGTCCCGAGGACCCCCCCCCTAGCGTGAGAATTATGAGCTTTCAGTAAATCGTTGCTCTTGCTCCAGGCTCTCGCTTTATCCACCTAAATTTTAGCTGGAATACCTTATGTTGACTGTAACTAGAGTTTAGAAACGACAGACCATGGCCAATGAGCCACCTCACGCACGTGTAAAGCCATGTTTTGCGCAATTCTCAATTGGGAACCCGCTCCAGGTTTTACAAAAAAATTGAGTCGATAGTTCGATTATAGCCCACCAAAAATTGGGTGTCTACTAATTACTCTAAGGAAAATTCCTACTTTTGAGCTCAGTATCGATATTTTAAGCGAAGCGCTCAAGCGGCGGCCCGGGAGGTCCAGGATATTTTTTTTCCCGCTCCGGCGCTCCCCTTGTTTTCGGATGATAACCGATTAACGGACCGCTGTGCTGGTAACCACGTTGCCGGCTGTCTTGAGTAGGCTTTCTATACTCGTATACTGGGGTATGTACAAGGAGAGGAATGTTCAATCCGAACCTATCAAAGTGCCATTGTAGGTGAAGCAGATCGAGTCGGAGTCGTAGCACGAAAAAGGTTGCCAGCGATGACAAAGCCGCCCGAACAATTTACGGTCCACGGCTAGCAGTACTAGTAGCCGTTCCGGCCGGTGTTCGATCTGCGTTTCACTCCAAACGGAGCGGGGGGAATTCAGAGGTCTTACGGTAAATATATTTTGTAATGGAGAATGGAAGACCAGGGTAAAATATGCATAACTTCCAAGAGTAAATAATGTAACGAGCACAATTTTGTACTTTGGGCTTAGAGTATAAATACAGAAGACCTACAGAGAACCCCCAACTACTCAGAGTCCTTGAACACTGTTACTTTGCGTCGTCGTTGACGCGGCGAGCAGCTGTTTAAGCATAGCCTCAAATGATTCAAGTCTGGTATTGACGGCGGTCAGATTCCCCTCTAAAGCCAACAGCCTAGATTCGACTGAAGGGCAATCAGGGATCTCTTCAGGATCATGAATCCGAATCAAATGATGCTTATGCTCGTGCCATTTATTCGGGCCATCGGCCTGCACTTGAGTCCTCTCTTTTTCACATGCGTCGCAAATATAGGTATCTGGAGCTGGGAAAAGGTAAGTGAAATTGACTGGAGCTTTGTATATGTAAAACTTACTGCAGGACAAGCATACCCAGCACGGTGCGTCCACTTCTTCGCGGCAGCAGCAACACAAGGTTTCTGTTTGTTGTGTCTTGTCTGGTTTGCCGTCTTTAATGCCGTCTGTTGCATGCCGATTGGTAGCAGAACTCTTGGAGCGGAAGAGCTTCTTTGCTCGAGCAGCTACTGCTCTTCCTTTTGGTACTGCCCAAGCCAGCTCGCCGTCCGAAATGACCCTTTCAGTTTTCAGCATCGCATGAGACGGAATGTGATTAAATGAACGAGTCGAAAGAGAAGAATCTCGGCAATTCAAACATAGTTCGAATGTCTCCGCGAAATCTTCGCTCATGCAAATGAGGCAAATGAATCTGCTGCGGGTAATGACTCTGTCACAGCTGTCGCAGGTATACACCCAGGGTCCAAACCTATACAAGTTCAATCACATGCAGTTATGCCATGTTGAAACTTCAACCTTGAGAGAGTAAAAAAAGCTCACAAATGTATAATAAACTTGGTGTCAGTTAATGATTCAAGGAGAGAAAGGTAAAACCGAGCATCTGTTGGGTGTATTTTCGAAACGAGCAGCCGCAGTTCGTTCTCTTCTTCGCTGTTGAGGGGACTTGAAGGTGTAAAGCTGTAGGCCATTGAATTTCGGACCATCAGGTCGAGGAAGCGCCGCCTCTCCGCGTAATGACTCTTCAGATAATTCCAAGAGCATCCCTTTCGCTGAACTTTGTCTAGCACTGCATTGATTGCGAAAGTCCATCGGTCCCGAGCGGTCTTGCTGGCCTGACCCAAGAGAGTATAGAATCGCCATGCAAAAGCTGGAGTTCGGTTGAAGAAGAATTTGTATGTCGGCTCATTGTTCTGTGAGTCCCCCGTGTCATCATCTTTGACTTGGCCTTGCAACCTATCCGCTTTTTCACCCTCATCTGCCACAAAGAAATTCCCAGTGAGCGTCTCTGCATTGGGATCAAACCGTCCTCGGCACTCGACTTCCGACCCATCCTCGTCGAACGAAAAGTTCAGGGAGAGCGTGTTATCTGAAGCGATCTTGCCAGAAACAGTTATCAGACCGCGGTGCGCTTCTGCAACCCCAGTTATTTTCCCCTCTTCGTCAATATCAGTAATAGATATCTGGAGGAGTCCTTTAGCAGAGTAAGTTTCGTTAGAACCTTCAATCCAAAAATGTCCTGCCCAATATCCGGAGAGGGGGCTGTGGAGATTCTGATCGTTTGGGTTGAACGTCGTAAGGGAGTGTTGGTAGATCTGTGATTCTAAATTATCTCTGACTCCATGTTTGAGGATATCAAGTGGTATCTGTGCTATCTCGTCTGCAGACATGCTCTCCGACTCTGCTTCCGCGTCCTGACCCTCCTGGTTCCATGGACCGAGTGAGTTCTCATTTGGGTGACGATTTGGATCGACATATGACAGCTGAAGCTGCATTTTGGTCTTTATCAGCATCAAGCATATCTTCTGGAACAGATCAGACAGACCAAACCATAGGCAAAGTTGCCTAGCCGTTTTGACACATCCGGGACTGTTTGCTTGAAAACAGCTGAGAAATTGTGTTCATAATCCTTGAACATTATATGTAAGCATATATTACCTGTCAGGTTCCTTATACGATTGTCCAGAACTTCAAACACATTTTTCAGAGAAGTTATGGAGTCCCATAATTCCTCGTTGTCAAGAATATGGGTCTGGGCGAGATAGAAGACCTGCAAATGCTTCTTCAAGAGGAGATAAAGAAGCGGAAGGATAAACTAAAACGTTCAGACTCATAATGAACATCTGGTAAGGTTATACAAGTAGCACTTACTCGCTCAATTCTCCCCGGACCAGTTACGAGAGACACAGTTTCAGGTGTATCTATATCGTACGCAAAACTTCTGAGGTTCTCTTGAAGCCTTTGTTCTTCAGAAGAGGAGTATGCATCACTAATTTGTTTCAAATTGCTGTTGGTGATACTGTATTCTAATGGATGTAATGACCGAAGAAGAAGATCAATACGAGTAAACGGTGGAGAGGTTATATATTCGTCCATGTTGCGACGATTTGCGGGGAGATCTCTAGAAGACCAATGACGTTTTGAGCCATAAGAACACAGAATGGTTTGAATCATACCTGTAATCATCACGCGGCTTATCGATAGTATCATAATCCAACACTCGGTACATTTCGCAAATAACGGCATGGATTTTTTGCTTGTATCGAACCATATCAGCGTGCCAGCCTAGAATCAGGCCAACATTCAACACAAGGTAACTAGTTTGAGTTTTCACGTGCAACAGACTCACCCGCAGCCCAGTAAGCGATCCAAACGGGAAGACTGTCGAAACAGTAGCCACTATTCAACAAAGAATATGAGAAAGAAACAGAAACTACTCAACCTCCATCCGTCCGGTTTGGAGCGTACAAATGTGTTCACTTCTTTAATACTAATGAAACCCGTTCCATCATCATCAATCGCTTCAAGGATAGGTTGCACCCGGGAGATGTCAAGGTATTTTAGAGCCCATCGATCATCTTTGAAAATTGCATCTGGAGACCCATTTCGCCTGTCTGTTGAATCCTGACTCAAGGGATTGGCAGGAGAGACTGGGAACCTAGACGTGTCTTTACTGATCTGTTTGTCCACATAGAAGTCTCCCAGCGCCAGTACGAAATATCGGGCTTTGACGCTCCCTTTCCAGTCCTGAAGTAGATGTTAGAAAGTGACTTGTGGATAGCAAATACTCGTACGTGTTCCTTCCATAAGGCTTGCATATCCTGCGGGCGTGTGAGTTCGTCATAGTTAAAATAACCTCCTGGGCTTACCACGTCAATAATTCGATCATAGGCTCCAGCTTTGAGTGCAGATATGATAAACCGATCATGGTTATGAAGGGAATCATCAATAAAACTTTGCATTCGTTTACTCTGCATGTCCATCTTCTGTTCGAATCGTGCCATATTCTTGTCAAGCGCTTCATCCAAGTCCTCAGAAAATTCTCGTAACAGCTTCGTTCTTGCAGCCTTCAAATCTTTCTGATCGTCTCCCGTCCTGCGTGCATTGATAGCTGTGATACCCTCTCCACTGATATTGATGAGCCTTTGGACGAGCTGATCATCTTGTAAACAAACCTCGGCTCCACCCTGGTTATGTATGAACTCTTTTGCCTCCTTTTCCCTGACCGTTTCAACCTTTTGGATGATTTCAGCAAATTTCTCAATCTGAGCAGACATTCTATCAATTTTGGTGTTGGCCACATCTACCCCTATGGCAGTGTGTACGCTCAGATTAAATATGAGCTGCTTTCGATATTCGATAAATTTATCACCATAGCCTGTCAGACGATTTTCGTATTTGAAGGATTTTAATGTCTTTGCTGTACAGACGACGAATGCAAAGAAAAATTCAGAGCTAGAGTTGGAATAAATAGAAATTGACTTGCCGACAAAGCTCTTCTTCATGTAATGGTCACATGCAGATCCTGCCTTCTTAATGTCTTCTGCGATATTATTCAATAGAGTAGACATCCTGTTCTCTATCGTGTTCCCTTCATCATCCATGTGATCTGGATCTTTCATGTGACGCAGACTGTCATTCAGAAAACTCAGGGAAAAGAAAACCAAATCTATCCTCATGGCGTGAACGTACTCGAATAGGACCATTACTGTATCTTGCATTTGTAACTGGAGTGCGATGACCTTCTTGTCGTTATTGATCCTTGTGAGATTCACGGTAACCACTAGGGAGAAAGCCTGGCATACAACTAGAACATGAAATGATTGATTCCTCTCGAAAGAAATTTTCACCAGAAAGGACATACTCCCAATGAAAGGATGAAGTTGACTGAGTGACTGGAGGCCCTGCACAATAATCGGACAATACTCAGTAAATGTTGAGATTGTTTCTTCGACTAGGTTGGAGTTGCCGCTGCTAAGTTTTTCCAAACTGGACGCAGCGGCGACAAAAGCAGACTGGTTGCTATTGTAAAATGAATTTATCTTTTCATATGCTGCCTGGGAGCTTGTAAACGCATCAGTAACGTTCTCGGCTATATTCGTAAACGTAAAGTTCAGATTCGTCGCGAGAGTGGAGCTAATACTAAGGGACATACTTAAAGTATCTGCTCTCGTTTGCGACTTGGACAGTGCATTTCTCTGAAACTTTGCATTAATATCTGAAGCTTGATGAATGGACTGCTGAAGTTCATCGTTGCGGTTGAATCCGTTGACAACAGAGGACCTAGACATGATGTTTAGAAGACGAAACCTGTTATACGCAAAAATTCAGCCATGCCTAGTGTTGAGATATGAAATGGTACACACCTTTGCCCATGAAAATGGAATGAGACCGCAGTACTATACTCATCCTCTAGCTAAGTATGAATTTAAACGCACAGAACCTTGACCTATTGTTAAATGATCAAGCGTCTGTTCATAGGCACATCGCCTTGAACTGCCCCGGCCAGTGCCTTGATGTTGGTCATTGAATCGGTTTATGAAAGATTCCGTTATCACAACTTTCTTATAGGAGTGGAGAACCACAAGCTGAAGGCAATCGTTTGGTTAATAGCAGCTGCTGCACAGTAAGTACAAGACTTAAGTATTGGGGAGACTTCAGGTTATTGCGTAAAGAATTAAACTTGCATCTTACTCCAATTCTGTCGAAGGGCAGATACACCTGTGAAAATCGCGGATCTTAGCCGTAGTTGAACATTCAAAAATAACTTACCGCGGATCGCCCAAGGGAACCTAAAATTCGAATACAAGACCAATTTAACATCAATGAATGCTTGAATTACCTGTGACCTTGAAGGGGTTATTGGCTGCTTAAAGCCATTGTTCTTAGACTAAGTATTGTGGCAGCTGGATAGCGGCAAAAACTGCAACAGCTTGCAGCTTGATCCTGCTTGCTGAATTTACCTGATGAATTTTGGCGGGATATAAGCTCCCACAGCTGATTAGACTATTCTTGAACAACTACAACACCGTTCTGAAGTGATTTTCTCTCAGGCTTCATACTGTAAACTCTGGGAAATTTCTCACAACAGAGCATTGGCAATTTACAAACCGTATGGATTCTGACATGCAAATATGTAGAGCTATAGCTCATGTGAATGTGTAAGGGGATCAGAACTTTGGATCATAATACATACAGCAGTGATCCAGGATTCCCGGTCCTGACTCTTGAGAATATGACAATCAGTAAACTGTCCAACGATTCTTCACCTATTGCATTCTGGATGCCAAACAAAGAGACTCTCCTTCTTCGACATGTGTCTGCCGGTATGAGCAGTAAGGCTCCAATATATTGATATTATTTACCTATTTAATACAATGTTACCTATTAAAATCCTGTATCCTAAAACATGACGCATTTTAGATGCCCACTTGATTTGTAATAATTATCTAATATTTACTAGTCGCTCTTTGGCGATGTTGCAAGTGCAATGTGTGAGGGGTGAGCCGAAGGCTTATCCTGAACGGATTTGATATTAACCCCCAGCCATCGCGATAGCGACGGTTGCAAGTCGAAGGCACAGATTTTGCATAATAGGTTATTCTCCTATTCAAAACATAACTGTACCATTTTATTCAATTTTACAGTCACATGTCACAAGGCCCAAAAATGTTGAAAAAAAATTAGCCTGTCACAGATCACTTTGACATTTATCCAATTCATTTTTTGGTCATTTTTTGGCTTAATTATTTGAAAAAAATTTCCAGTGCATTAATACCAGCACAGGGTGTACTGCACATTAGGGAAGCAAACAACAGTCTAGTGGCTGCAGCAGATCTTACTTAAGTCTTCAATTGTATATAGGTGCTGCTTAATGAGATGTGAAATTTCATTGATGTCACAGGTCTCAATGAGCAATATCGAGCCCACAGCTTTGTCAATCAGGTCACAGGTCATAAGCTGTGTTGAATTGAATGAAATGGTACAGTAGGTTTACCTTAAGGTTTAGGGAGAGGGAAATGTATCAATATATATGGATGATTTCAATCTCTATCCTGAATGTTATGGATGTCTTGAAAGGAGTTGAGTGTGAGCTTTGAGAAAGTATATTCTCCTGGCCGCGTTTGTTCATTCATTGCTTTCAGTGTTGCCCTGATTTATATGGCACAGTGGTAATGTGTGTGTGTTCTATAACACAGCTAATTGCTGTTCCTTTCATGCCATCCACATTGATCTTTGCCAGTATTTGCAACACTTGACTACAGCTGAAAATAATGGGTGATACAGAGGAAAGCAGAGTGCTGTGGAGAACAGATAAAGTGCATTGAATAGGAAAAGGGGAGTGTTGACAAAAGAGCTATCCGTTAACTGCTGTCCTTTTATGTATTTATGTAGCACAAGGAGGATTCATGCCACATCTTCACCACAAAAACCTCTTTAGCTCTGTTAAACCAGCCCAGCCATTTAAGTCATTCTGATGAAATTCTTGTTTAACTGGTTAAACATACAGAAGTTAATAAAAGCAAAATAAAAGCGAGGATTAGCATACATATCTCAAGTAGATAATCTAGATAAACCACAGCCTAGAGTAGTTAAACCATGGTTAAACTACACTAGACTTCATGCAGTTTTCAAATTGTGGACAGTCTACGATGGGGCTCTGCCTCAATTATATCCTCAGCCCTAACCCTAACCCACCCTAACCTCTAACCAACCTCCTTGGGCCTTTGGCAATGTTTCAGAAAGTGCTTACCCTAATGAGAGGTGCCTTCAACATTGCTAAATCAAGTATTTAATGAGGGAAACTTTCTGCAGACTGTCTACAATCAAGAAGTGTTTGTCATTTGATGCCATCTAGGCTGAATTAAGGAGTGAAATGCTTACAGTATCCCTGTGACAGCAACAATTACCTAAAAAAGGTTTAACCATAGAATATCTGTGATACTTATTTTTTGCAGTTAAACCAAGATCTCATGGTAATGAACTTTTAAGCATTAACAGAGCTTTTCATATTTTATCTTTGTCATAGCTGAGTCAAGCATTTGTGGAATTTGAATTGATGAAAATATCACGGAACTACTGTTAGTTGTGTTATAAGCCATCCAGAAGAGTTCTAGGGCAGCAAGTGCAATTGACAAACTAAGTTCCTATGTAAGTACATGCAACCTCAGAACAACGGAGAAGTTCTCTCTGTTACCTAAGTTCCTATGTAAGTACATGCAACTATAGGTAACAGTAAGTAAGTAAATGAATATAGTAAAATGAATATATAGAGATGTACCCTCAGAACAATGGAGAAGTTCTGAGGGCCAAGTATTTTCTGTCCGGCTATATAGCTAAAGGGCTAAAGGAGTAGGAAGAAGAGAACATAAATAAGCTGTGAAATGCTATGCATAAATACCCACATGGAAGCTAAATCATACACCTACATCCATATCCTATACCTGGATGCTACAGGACACCATGCACCCATATGCGCCCACATGACCACTAAGCACACTACATGTCAGATCCAACACTCCCCCTGGTGTCCTGATACCACCAGTCCAGGCCCAGAGCAGAGACTATACAGTGATGCTTGTCTTTAGGCAGAGATTTTGTCATTATATCTGCAAGATTCTGAGAGCTGGCAATGGGGTGAACTGCAATGCTACAATCTGCAGCAGCATCGCATAGGAAATGATAACGGATGTTGATATGCTTCGAGAGTGCATGTGCCTTGTTCATTTTGGACAAGCTGACTGCTCCTAGATTATTGCAAAACACATCCAAGGGATCCTCATCCAATCTTAGTCGAACTTCGTCCAACCAACTGCGAACCCATAAGGCCTGTTGTACACCTCGAGACAAGGAAATATACTCCAATTCTGTTGAGGACAGAGCCACACTGTCTTGATGTTTTGAGGACCAGGCAATGGGAGAACCATTGAGAAGGAAGATATAGCCTGACATGGACTTGCACATGGCCTTGTCTCCAGCCCAGTCAGCATCGACATAACCAATAGGTTTGATTCAGTCAGAGGTCCCAGGGCAATAGACTATACTGTAGTGAATCATTGTATAGATATAGCAGCAGAGCTTGATCAGCAGCTCCCAATGACGACGAGTGGGAGAGTTTTGGACAGTGGAAAGAACTGAGCATGCAAAGACAATGTTGGGATGGGTACTACTTGCACCCCACCAACAACATCCAAGGATACCCCTATATGGTTTCCCTTCCATAAATTCCACATCCTTGGGCATACATTCCTCATCCGGTGAGAGTGAGAAGTTTGGAGGAAGTGATGTGTAGATAGGGAGGAGCAAGCTGATGATGTCAAAGTAGCGGAAGGCATTGTGGAAGAATGGGGCTTGCAAAATAGCGATAGAACCATTGGGTAGGTGTTCGATAGTAAGTCTGACTAGGAAGTTTTTATCCTTAACATCTTTCAAGTCCCAGATGCTAAATCCATGGACTACATCATTGGCTTCAGGATCAGAGGTGGAGGCACTAAAAATGTTGTCAGTATGGACTGAAGCAATAGAGAAGTTACCAGATTGGGGATCATGATGGAAATGAATGCACAGGTCAGTGCATGAAGACTTGAATCCTAGCTTTTGGAACTGGTCTTCAAGTTCTTTGTACCAGATATGCCCAGCCTGGGATATACCATAAAGGGGTTTGCGCATGAGGCAGACTTTATCTTCCTCCCCCTCTTTGGTAGAACTGACAGGCTGGTGCATATATACTGGGGGTTCTTTGGGCAGGTTAATGTTAAGGTATGCAGCTGAGAAATCCCATTGATGGGAACAAAGATGTTTAAATGTGCATATTGCAATAAGAAGTTGTACTGATTCAAATTGAGCCACCATTGACCAACTTTTCTTCAAGTCCACACCTGGAATTTGCATGTCACTGCGAGCAACATACACCCACATTCCATTCATGATGCGAGCACCCACAGGACAATCAACCAATGTCCAGCAACTGCACTTGACCAGGGAACTAAATTTGGCCTTCATAGGAGGGAGCCAGTTGTCAGGATTCTTCATGGCATTGGAATAGGATTTAGGGATTCTAATATCCCCTCCCCCTTTGATCATACTGGCCAGGGCAATAACATTCACCCATTCCTCAGTGTCCTCCCTTGCCCTACATTCATCCTCCATGTAAGCTTGAGAGCGCAGCATTGATGCCAAAGGATTCCAGAGGCGGGAAGAGCAACAAAGCTCAGGCTCAGGTGTAATGTTGGAGTGCAACAAGCCAGGAGCAGGAGGGTCCACAGGTTCAACAAGTTGAGTTTCTCCATTAGTCGAAGAAGGAGCAGACTCAAGCTGGACTGCTGGATCCAGTCCAATGTCGAGATCATCTTCAAATCTAGATTCCACAACCTCCATAGTCCTCCTCACACCTTCCTCAAATTCAACATCGTGAACAGGATATACTCCTTGTCGCTTCCCATCCTAGATACGATACCCCCAGCGTCCAATGTAACCAACAAGACAGCCTTCCCAGGATTGTCACCTGAGTTTCCCATTCAACCTGTCAAGATCTGTCACCCATACCTTACATCCCCACCGGCATAAATGTGACACATTGACTTTTCCCCTCTGCACCTTGTACCATTTTTCCCAAGGAACCATACCCGGATGGCAGCTGGTCGGAATCATTCCATGAATATAGCAGTACGCATTTGCTGCTTCTGCCCAGAATCGGTGGTCCAAACCCAAGTCTTCCAACATAGTGCGAACCCCCTCAATCACTGTCCTATTTGCATGCTCCACCTGCCCATTTGCAGCTGAAGATAACTTTGGTACCTTTTCTATGAGGACACCTCGACCAGCGCACCATTTGTCAAATAAACGATTGTCAAATTCACAGCCCATATCAATCTGAAATACACAAATACGGCACCCTGTCTGTCGCTCCGCCATCACAGTAAATTCTTGCACCAAACAGAGAATAGTGGCGGCCTCTTTGTTGGAGGTGAAATAAGGGAATGGTATACCAGTGCCGTCGTCGCAGGCAAGCAACCTGTAATATGCTCCTCCCAAGCTTTTTGTATGTGAGCGTCCCCATAAATCAAGACTGACTTGATCCAAAGGCTCCAAAGATGGAATCACAACCTCATCAAAGGGGCAGCATTTGGTCTTAGCAAATAAACATACTTCGCACTTTCCACATACAGAGAAGTTGGAAACCTCAAGCCCTTCAATGATCTTGCATTTTGCCATGATGCAAATCATGTTAATGTCCGCATGGCCGAACGAGTGTGCCACATAGATAGTGAGCATGGCTTGGAACGATGTTAGATCAGGGTCTTCGGACGTGTAGACGCGTCGTATCACATGGTCATGTCGGTGTCCTGAGGAATGGGATCCTTGGATTCAGGATTAGCCTCCGTGCGGATATCTTTGCACAGTCGTTTCATAAGTATGGTTCCGTGTTTCTATTTTCCCTTCTATCTATTTTTCCTATCTATCCAAATATATATATAACATACGATTATTGTTTCTGCCCTCAGGACTTCTCCTACGTTCTGAGGGTATGTATTTCTTCATTCATATATTTTCCTATATACTCACGTATCTATAGTTATCGTGTACTAACGTAGAACTATAGGTAATTAAAGGAGGACTTCTCCTACGTTCTGAGGTTATCGTGTACTAACGTAGAACTA
>KN834869.1:19239-39228 GCA_000827265.1 Collybiopsis luxurians FD-317 M1
AAAAATATGGTAAAATATAGGAAAAATCATGCAATAAATTATGTAATTAATGGCGCCTTTTACCTGTGAGAAAGGCACTGTGATATCAACTATTTCACTATATCTTTTACTACCTCAATATTTATTATTTAACAATGGAAAAAAATATTATAATTCAAGGGAAAAATTAATTATATTACTAGGCCTTTTACAGACAATAAATACTGGACTGCTAGGGGTGCCAGTATCCTTCGATTCCCATTTCAGATAATGTTCCCTCTTCCCTTCCTTCTGACTTCCAGCCCATCTATGAGGATGCTTATCTTGCCAACTCAAGTCCTAAGGTTTTGGATTGTGTAGCCATTGATGAGTGGAAGCAAATGTTTGCACTTTATCCCTCTTGCAAGTATTGCACCTTGCATAGTCTCCATTCTTCCTGCTCCCTTCATCCCAATTCCCTATCCTGTACTACTTGCAAAACAAACTATCCCACTAGCAAAAAGTTTTGTTCCTTCAAGAGCATCTTCTGCCTTCTTCAGTTCCACATCCTTGCCAAGCTTCCCCTCATCATCACTTATTGCTTTGTGTTGAGTCATGGACTTTTCATTATTTGGGACAAGGAATGGGTTGCCTTATCAACTGGGCTTCAAGATCTTCCATATTATTGTGATCATCCAGAGGAGTTGGGGTTAGCATTGGACAAACCAAAGGCCCAGGAGAGCAAAAGGAAGGCTGGTGAGTACAATTGGTTGGTGATCGTTATAGGTACTCATTGTTCCTTCAGTCATTTCCTTGAAGGCCTTTTGGAAGAGTCAGTCTCATTGGGAGAAGGTATTCCATCTTGAGGAACTGGGTAAAGCTACAAGTTCCATCTCGTAAGGGCAAGGAAGTGGTTCAGGGCCCTGTAGATGCCAATGTGGAGATGGAGGCTCCTGAGGAGCTTGATGTGATGAATTTGGATTATCCCAAAGAAGTTCCACCTCCCCCTGTTCCCATTCCAACACCACCTGCTCCTGTCTGGAAGGCCATTGACAACTGATCCTATTGCAAGGTATCTGGTTTGAAGATGTGGTTCTTTGAACCTTTGCTCAAGCAAATCCCTTCCAACAGCTCTTTCCCAACTTGGGACAAATGTGAGTTTCAATATTTTTTCATTCATATTGCTGTTCTAACTAATCCTTTTTCTAGTGATATGAACTGCCATTGAATGTGTTGTCATGTGAATAGCTGCATTGGTTTCTGGCCCTGGCAAAATGATGCTTGAGCAGGATCTTTGGGCATTGGCAGGTGATATTCTCCAAGGAGCATTCAATGATCTCAAGGAGCAATTGGTGAGTACTTCCCTGATTTCAAGTCTTTCATTGTATTGCTGACTGTTCTCATGTACTTTCCATAGAATCATTCTTCTTCCCAAACCCCCACCCCATTCTCCAAAGCATCCCTTATCCAATTCTTCGAGTTGTTATCCATTATCAATATGTCCTCTGCGAACATTATTGATTTCCAACAAGATGAGCTCCTCCAAGCATATCGAGAGTATCAAGGCCAAAAGCCTCCAATTGAAGGAGCAGGTGGCTTCACAGGACAGCCAGTTGAAGGAAAAGAACAAGGAACTTACTCATCTGAAATCCTTTGTGAGGCATTTCAAGGGCAACATTCAGTCATTGGTGAGTTTCTTGCTTCTTGTTTGACTGACTTACTGTTTAATCAAATTTTTTCATAGGAGACTCAGCAATTGAGAGGGACATTGGAGGGACAAGAGAGCAAGGTTGAGGATTTGAAAGCAAAGTTGGCTGCAAGTGAGGAGGCCTGACAAGTTGCCGCAGAGGAGTTGCAGTTGCAGGATGCAGAACTTGCCCAGCTCTGACAGCTTTTTGAGTCAGTTTGAGGACAGCTCGCAGCTGCTTCACCCTCAAAGCCTTCATCCAGCAGTTCCTATTGTTTTTACCCCCAGCAGTCCAGTATTTATTGTCTGTAAAAGGCCTAGTAATATAATTAATTTTTCCCTTGAATTATAATATTTTTTTCCATTGTTAAATAATAAATATTGAGGTAGTAAAAGATATAGTGAAATAATCAATATCACAGCACCTTTCCCATGGGTAAAGGCGCTGTTAATTACATAATTTATTGCATGATTTTTCCTATATTTTACCATATTTTTTCCAGCTGAAATTGAATAAATATTACCTATGGGAAAGAATTTCTATTTCTAAACCTATATCTGATGACAAATATAAGCTTTTACTGCTGCGAAAAGCAATGGGCAATGAGTGCCTGCTCATTTTGATATTGTTCCGATGAGTGCCCACTGCTTTTCACAGCCATAAAATCTTATATTTGTCATCAGATATGGATTTAGAAATAGAAATTCTTTCCCATGGGTGATATCTATTCAATTACAGCAGAAAAGAATATGGTAAAATATAGGAAAAATCACGCAATAAATTACATAATTAATGGCGCCTTTTAGGCACAAAAAAGGCACTGTAATATCAATTATTTCACTACATCTTTTACTACCTCAATATTTATTATTTAACAATGGAAAAAAATATTATAATTCAAGGGAAAAATTAATTATATTACTAGGCCTTTACAGACAATAAATACTGGACTGCTGGGGGTGTTTGTTATGCCCTACACTATTTTTTCTGCTCTTTCCAACCAGTACACCCACCACACGACTCAATAATAAGTTCTACCATTCAATCCAGACTCCCCAAATCCGACATGCATTTCTCAAGACAAACTAACCAGTTACCCATTCCAATTCTTATTCACAAGACCACATGTCCTCCTGCAGAGTATAAAAGCCTTGTACCTACATCTCTCACAATAATGCTGTTATTACCTGAACTACCTTGACCTGTGTTGTTTCTATTCTCTTGTTCACTAGTTTCTGATATTATTCTGCTTAACACCAAGTCAAGCAAATCCCATTGACACCAAGTCACTGGCATATCTACCTCTCACTTGTTGAACCAATCAACAAGACTATTCGACTGCCATAGCCATTCAAATATTCCATCTCGTAGGGTAAACAGAGACCGAGTCACAAACCTCCTGAGTCAACCCTTGTTAATACTGTCTTAACAAGTTCTTTTGATATACAATTTCTAGTTGCATCGAGCTACTAGATTTGTTATTCGACACTTGAGGATCATTCCTCCACATCCAATACCCAAACCGTACAGGACTCATTCACTTGTTGTATGTAGCGACTCCCTATTGCGTATTCTGTCTCAGCTGTGGTATAATAAATTGCTTTCTATTCTTTGAACCTACTACAAGCCTCTAACAACAAAGGTAGTAAAAGGGTCCTAACAAAATAACAGCATTCTCTCCATCACCGAGATGTCTGGGGAACCTGCAAAATGTTTTGTAAGTGAACAAGAAAGACAGTGTCAAGAACAAGAACGCCAAAGAGCAGCGAGAGCTACAAGGTTCCAGAGAAGAGAGGAGCAACATGGAGCTCCTACACTGGATGACCGCTCAGTTTCATCAGCACCTGCGAGAGGCGCCATACCCTCAAGAACAGGGGAAATTTTGGAACATAATGATAGAGACCTGTTTGACTTGGAAAATCCTGTCGAACATGGGTCTCCTCATGTTCCGGGACACCTGGTCTTGACACCATATGTTTCGAGTTGCTCCCAGCGAGGTCAGCCATATCATATGGCAGCTAGAGCTGACTCGAGGCTAGCCATGAGGCCAACACAAAGTGCCCCAATAACACCCAAAAAGGGAAGGGAACAAGAAACAATTCATTTATTGGAATTAACTTGTTCCCCAGAAGATCCTCGAGGCTTTAGTGTGGGAGTCAGCTCAACATGCCCCTTCTACATGCCAACTCATCCTGAGAATGAGGATTATTATGAAGATATTGGCATATCTCCAACGACACAATATACATCTATAGGAGCGAGACACAAGGTCATCTCCCCATTAGAACATATCAGATGTCCACTTCCTCTCACACCAAGAGAAGAAGAATCTAAATTTGCATTGCAACAATCAGAACAAGAGACGAGTCAGGGGTTATACCCATTGGGTCCACTCTCATTAAGGGGCCCAGGGTCTCTGTTCAATTTAAAATGGTCTACTCTGATAGTAGAAAGCGATGCAATACAGGCTCAGGGATTGTTGAGTCCAATCCCTGATACAAGTAGAAGAACTGTCTTGTCACTGGAGCAAAGCAGTCTGTTACCTGCTCCTCCAATGACAGAAGAATTTGTGAAGGAGACACAGAGTTGGACCTGTGAGAGTTCCTTAATGTCTCCTCCCTACCTGAATGTTTGTGTCGTACTGTCAACAGAATTAACACATCAATTGGTTGATCTACTTCAAATCAATCAATGCACATGTTTCGAATTAATAAAGGCAATGCAACACTATATTCAAATTATTAACAGTCAAGACCCAGAAATGAAGGACAATTTCTGGGTACTAGCTGCCTATTTTTGGAAATGTTTAATGCAACAACCTTCCCAGCTACCTAATGGGATAAATAATGAAATATTCCAGTTGAAAGAAGTATATGAAGGAGCCCTATGGCTATCACAGCTGATTATGGATCCCAAACAAATGGAAATGGTGAACGAGGCCACCATGAGGCATCTTGAGTCAATACAAAAATCTCAAATTGATTTTCTGCTCAATACAATAGTGGATAACAAAAAGAGGAGAACACTAAACTCCCCTATGTTATCATTACTAGATAAAGTGGAACAAGGACGGTCCATGAGAGCAGATGATCTTATTGGGGGTTACAGTTATACCAGTCAATTTCAGGACCAGCAGAAAATAGCTCAGGTGGCAAAGGAGTATCATAGATCTATAGGAAATACTACTACTCCAAGTTATGAGGATCTGGAAGAGTCGAGATGACTTCCACCCACTGATCTGGACTGCAGGCTGCTAATAGTACCCGAAGAAAGGGGTGAACACCAGGTGAGGACAGCCGACAGGGTTTGGGAACTCAAACCCTCCTCAGGAAAGGCTCAAAAGGAGGAGAATGAATTCTTTTCAGAAAGAACTGCGAGATGTTTGGCATTGCAAAATGCCAGCGACATGCTGATGAGTGCGATAAATCCTTGAGATGAGGACATTCACCTAGCAAAGCAGTACAAGGAGAGAATCCATGGAGATGTGGGAGGCTCATGGGTAATAAGAGCCCAGATGGAATCAGTGACAGATGAGCCAGAAGCTGCTATGACCACAGGGGATCCTCATACGAGTCTTGAAACCCAAACCAAGCAGGAGATTTTCTCTCCCAGAGCAGAACATTTGCAAGCTGGAAGCTCAAAAGTATGTATTGGAGGTGAAATTCCTCTTGATGCAGCTCTATGATTGGAAAGATGGGTTGCCCGAGACAAGTATGCTGTATCAACAACTTGTTTTGCTAATGAAACTCACCCTGTGGGTCAATATCCCAAACAAACAGTGACAGAGCCCAATTTGGGATGCTCATTATGGCCAAATCATTTGGGATTCAGGACTGACGGTCTGACATATCATAGAAGAGAAACACCCAAAGCTTTCCATGAGAACAATTGGTTGGAAGGACCGAGTTGGAATGCAAGGGGTTTGGTAAATTCCCCAAATACCACCAGACTGGGAATTCCTTTCTTGTCTCGATATTCAGATCCTGGAAAAACAGCCTGAGTCAATTGGTTGGAAGGACCAGGTTGGAATGCAAGGGGTTTGGTGAATTCCCCAAATACCACCAGACCAGGAATTCCTTTCTTGTCTCAATATTCAGATCCTGGAAAAACAGCCTGAGTCAGTGAACAGCAAAACCAATGGGACCAGGTCAGGTAAAACAGTGGAATATGGCATATGCCCCACCTTCAGGGGAAAGGAATGAATTCGAGAATGAAGGATTTAACTTCATGAGAAGTCAAGATGACTGGGATCTCTCATTTTCTGAAGACCAGCTTCACCCTTCAGCTCTTGAGACTCGTCACCCAATGCCCCCACTAGAGAAAATAGAATTCACCCCCCTACAAAATGTAAAGGGTATAGGGAAAGTGGTTAATCCTTTCGCTAGGGAATTGAGTTGCCAGATTTTCCAACCACTGAGAACAACAGAAGTCCCCCCTCAACAGCCTGCAGTTCAACAAACAGTGCATGTCCCACCACCAGTAGTTGTGGAAATGGCTCCTCAGGCTGCAGGATTCACTCCACCAGTATTTACAGCTGCTCCTAGGCAATATGTCCATCCAACTGGCAGAAATTTTGACTTGATACCTGCAATTCCACATAGAACACCCAGACGAGTAACGAATGATTATCACCCTACCATCTCGATGCATCAGGAATCTGTGAGAGTTCCAGCTGAACAGTATTGGAGATCAGGGACTCAAGAATATAGACCCTACGTAGCAGAGCTGACATATGACTACTCAAATTGTGCCAGTACCTACAGAGGGTACGGAGTAGCAGGACCTCCAGGAGGACCCCGGTATGGAGGAGTCACGCAGATGGGAGGAATTAGTGATGGAAATTCAGAAAGAGAAAGAGGTAGTAGAAATGGCAGTTTTAGAGGGGGATCTGGAGGTGGTGGACCAGGGGGACCAGGGGGACCAGGAGGACCAGGTAGCCCAGGAGGACCACCTGATGATCCTGACAATTGGGGTTCAAATCATGACGCATATTGGCACCCGGCAAATGGATGGGTAGCTGTACGAAGCCCCAGAGGTGAGAGAGGAGAACCAGGTCCTGCAGGACAAGATGCAAGTCAGATTCTGGAATTTGATCAGCAAAAAGATCAATTAAATAAGGAAGTGAAACTCGATGTCAAAAAACCTGACCCTTTCAATGGTTCTGATAGGTGGAAATGGGAACCTTTCCTCTCGCAAGTTCATCGCACTTTCATGGCCAAACCTACTATCTACAAGAATGACTCAGATAAAATTGGTTTTGCTGTCTCATATCTGACAGGGGCAGCAGCTACTCACTATGATAATTTGCTGAAACAGGAAGAGGCTGGGATCCCTGTCCCTGCTCTCCGTACTTGGATTGACTTTGTTGCAGAATTCACATCGTATTTTGGATTATTCAATCCTGCACAAGACACACAGGTGAAACTGGCCTGGATCAAGCAGATGGACAACAAATTGTTTGTGACATTTATTATTCAATTCCAGGAGTATGCATTCAAGACAGGATACAATGACACAGCATTAGTAGCAATGCTCTGAGGGGCGGTAACAAGGAGTCTCGATGTTACAGTAGTGGCTCAAACTCATCCCCCTCAGAATTATCCACAATGGGTACAGTGATTCCAGGAGTTGGACAATTCAATTTGTGCAACCAATGCAGCTCATTCTCATGGAGGAAATTCTGGTTTTGGGATGTATAATCCTATGGCCCCATCGAATCCTCAAAACTCTAACCCGTGACAAGGATCCAATAATAATAACCCCCAGCAAGCAGGGGGTCAACAAGGTAGGAATCAAGGTAATTGGACCAATCAACAAAGAGGAGCTGCAGCTTGGGATAGTAATGTAAATTCAGACAATATTAGTGGTACAGTATATGGACAATCTGAAGACTTTGTGAGTGCCTCGAGTCAGAATGGAATTAGAGGAGAAGGCTTAGAAAATCAGGGAGGAAATGACGGAGTCTCAAAAAACCCAGGAGATGAAGAATTCCTACAGGCAATTTGAGCTGCCAGGACCCCTGAGCAAGTCAAAGAGTTCTGTTGACATTGTAAACTGGGACTCTGCTATAATTGTGGTGGATCAGATCATATTGGTAAAGATTGCAAGAATCGGGAGAATTGGGACCCTCCAAAAAATGGAACTTCGAGTATAAACAATCAACAAAGTGACCAGTTGAGGGCTGCAACCTTCACTCTAGAAGGGGACCTGCCTAACAACAAGATTTGGAATGTCGGGATAGAAAATGACTCAGGAAAAGTGGAGGGGATTCCAGAGACACACTGAGAGCAGCCTGGAATCCAAAAAACCCTGCTCAAGCGGTCTGTCATGGGGCAGTAATAGAAAAAACATCCCCAGCTCATCTCTTGTCTTGCTCTAACAACTCATTTCTTGTCTCAATGCATTTCCCCTTCTCCAATTCTGAAAATCTAAGCTATAATACTCTTATTGATTTGGGCGCGACTCATTCTTTTATCGATAAAAACCTTGCAGAAAAATTCCCGAAAAATATCTCTGATTTAGATACTCCAATTCCACTTGAATTATTTGATGGACAGCCAACTGCGGCAGGGGATATAACAAAAATTTTTAAAGATACTATCAGCTTCGCTGATGGTTCAATTCAAACAGTCAAATTCCTAATAACCCAACTACACCCAACAGCTCCTATCATGTTAGGTTTACCATGGCTCAAAGAATTCAATCCTGAAATAAATTGGAAGGATTTGACTTTGACATTCCAAGGAAGAGAACGAATTTCAGCTTCACTAGTTGATTCATTCACCGGTACATGGAACTTGAATACTAGCGAGAAGCAGGATACATCAATCCCTGACTCAAAACACAAATCAGCCTATAATGAACAAGTAAATGAAGAAGAAAATGTGGATGTAGACTCATTGGTTTTGGAAGTCAACGAATGGTTGATTTATATGAATTGGGCTAATGATTACAACAAGGATCTCAAAAAATGGAAAAATAAATACAATATAGGGGACAATGGAAATGGTTATTCCGAGAAAGCATTGAAAGCTTGGGCAGAAAGGATTGACAAAAGAAGTTCAAAACTGCCAGCATACAAGCAGAAATGGAGGTGGATATATAAACAAGTCAGAAAATTGCATCAGGATTCTATTCCACAAGGCCTGTCGACAAGGGTATTAAATATCTCGAAAACCTCTGCACTCCAGCAATGGAGAAAATGTATGAAACGAGGGATGAAGATAGGAAAACCCAAAAAGGTCGAAAGGAGAATGGGTCCAAACCTCCCAGGCAAGGCAGTAAGTCTCATAAGTGCAGCTGCAATGGACACTATAATATGAGATGGGATGCCTGCCTATTTCCTGCATATCACCATAGTCTCAAATCAAGTGAATAATGATGATACCACTAATACAGAAAAATCTGCAACTTACAAGTTGATTTGAGGAAATAGGGAAGCTACAGAAAAACTTCTGACAGAAGCAGAGACTGGAGAATCTTGAAAAGATGAAGAAGAGATACTCAAACATGTTCCTGAGAAGTATTGAGACTTCTTGGATGTGTTCTCCCCAGGAGAGGCAAAGGTCTTACCCCCACACCATCCGTACAATTTAAAAATCAAGACAGAAGGGGACTCAGCCCTTCCCTTTGGGAAACTCTATAACATGTTGGAAATGGAACTAAAAGCCCTAAAGGATTACATAGATGATATGCTAGGGAAAGGGTTTATTAGAGCCTCCAACTTGCCTGCTGGGGCTCCAGTTCTATTTGTAAAAAAGAAGGATGGAAGCCTAAGGCTTTGTGTTGACTATCGGGCCTTGAATTGAATCACAAGGAAGAATAGGTATCCCTTACCGCTTATAGGTCCACTCATTGACCAACTACGAAGGGCAAAATACTTTACAAAACTCAATTTGAGAGCAGGATATAACAATGTCCAAATAGTGGAAGGCCATGAATGGAAAACAGCATTTTGTATGTGATACAGATCCTACAAAATGTTGGTCATGCCCTTTGGATTAACAAATGCCCCCTCAGCTTTCCAATTTTTTATGAATGACATTTTCCATGATTTACTGGATGTATGCATGATTATTTACTTGGACAACATTCTCATTTATTTGGATGACAAAAAAACCCACAAGGAACAAGTCCAAAAGGTATTACAAAGGCTACAAGACAACCACCTACATGTGAAACCAGAAAAATGCAGTTTCAATACTGACACCATTGAATATCTGGGAGTAATAATAAATCCTGAAGGAGTGTCAATGGATCAATCCAAAGTCAAAGCCATAACATCTTGGCCAGTTCCATGGAATATAAAAGAACTGCAATCATTCTTGGGTTTTGCAAATTTCTATTGCAGATTTATTGACAATTATAGTGGCATAATGAAAGCCCTAATGTCACTACTGCGAAAGGATGCTATTTGGCATTGGGACAAGTCATGTCAAAAGTGTTTCAACTTATTAAAAAATGCCTTTACACATGCCCCGGAGCTATGACATTTTGATCCAGAACTTCCAATTATTCTGGAATGTGACATGTCAGATTGGGCAATAGCAGGAATATTGTCTCAGCTGGATCCAAAAACTGGAGAAATACATCCAATTGCTTTTCATACTCAGTCCATGATACCAGCTGAAATAAATTACAACATTTACAACAAGGAATTACTGGCTATCGTGGAATGTTTTAAAGTTTGGAGAGCCTATTGTGACAGTTTGAGATTCCAAATCCAAGTTTATTCCGATCACAATAACCTGCAGTGGTTTATGACTACCAAACAGCTGTCAGCAAGACAGGCGAGGTGGTCAGAGGCATTGTCAGGATTTGACTTTTGAATCAACTATAGACCAGGAACTTTGGGAGCATAACCAGATGCTTTGACAAGATGAGCAGATGTATACCCAAAGAAAGGAATTGATAGGGACTCTGCTAGAGCAGGAAGAGAGCAAATATTGATTCCTCCAGAACAACTCAATGCAGCATTGCTTTTGAATGAAAGGCAGAACAGGATGAGTTCATGCGAGACACAATAAAGCAGATTGGAGAAGCAAAGATTAAAAATGTGGTATTCAAAAATGGGTTACTTAAATGACAAGGTTGTATATATGTCCCTAACGACACAGACCTTCAATGAGATGTACTATCTGCCTATCATGATCACGCACTCAGAGGACATCCGGGTGAGAAGAAAACAAAAAAAATACTCAATCAGTTGTTCTTTTGGAAAGGAAGCAGCAACAATGTACATCACTATGTACAAAGCTGCCATACTTGTATAAGATCCAAGGCTAGAAGAACTCTCCAATATGGGAATCTGAAACCTCTACCCATTGGGCAAAGACCCTGGAGCTCAATTTTGATGGACCATATAGTTCAACTCCTGAAAGCAGGAAAGGAACAATTTGATGCAATCCTAATAGTAGTAGATTGGCTCATGAAACAAGCCATCTATATTCCCTGTCACACAACAGACACTGCAAAGGATTTTGCAAGACTATTCCTCAAAAATGTATTCTCAAAACATGGGCTACCAGTGGATATTGTCTCAGATTGGGGAAGCTTGTTTATCTCCCAGTTTTGGAAGGAATTGTGTAAGATACTTGGTATTGAGTCTCATCTCTCAACAGCATATCACCCTCAAATGGATGGACAGACAGAGAGAACTAATCAAAGCCTCAAAGGATACCTAAGAATCTATACATCTTATGACCAAGACAACTGGGATGCCTTATTACCTATTGCAGAATTCATATACAACAACACTCCCCATTCAACTACAGGATTAACACCCTTCTTTGCAAATAAAGGATACCATCTGAAACTTTCAATTAACCTATCAAAGGTGAACGACTCAGAAGCAAACCAGTATGCTACTGAGTTAAAAGAAATACACAAATATTTAAAACAATGAATCTACGAAGCAAACAAGGCAGCAGCGAATCAATTCAATCACCACTGTGCCAGAAATCCTGATTGGAAAAAGGGCAACCAAGTCTGGTTGGATATGGGTAACATCTGAACAAGAAGACCTACCAAGAAATTGGATCACAAGTGGACAGGACCCTATATGATACTCGATAAAATAGGATCTCATGCATATCAACTCGAGTTACCGGGGGACCTACAATGAATCCACAATGTATTCCATGTTGATAGACTAAAACCCCACCACACGGATCCTTTCCAGCAAGTCGTATTGCCTCCCCCACCAATCTTCATTAAAGGGGAACCGGAATATGAAGTCAAGTCAATAAAAGACAGTCATCCAATGGGAGAAACAGACAGAGGAATCCAGTATTTAATCAAATGGAAAGGGTATGATGAGGAGTCCTGGATTCCCTGGAAAGGTATGGTAGGAAGTATTGATTTGATTTGCGAGTGGGAGAAAGCACACCCAAGAAAATGAAAGTTACTTCTCAAGCTCCTCAAAGAACTCGAAAGCCTAGCCCTGCAAGATGAGGAGGAAAGGGAGTTGAGACAGGCAGTCAAAGCTGTCATTTAATCAGGAGAAACAACTCTCAAAATTGAAACCTCAACCTTAAAGAGGGGGTAAAAGCAATACTTCAAGTTTTTGTCTTCAATTTCTCGACACATTTCATTTTCATTATTACTAAAATCATAACAAATTCACAATTCTATTTCAGGGAAATAAAGCATACAGTGGGCATAGATTGGGATATACAAGTACAGAAGGCTGGAATGGAAGGACTAGTCAAAGGACGACTTGCATAATTCATCATGTTCGGCTCAAATGTCAAAAGGGATTCCAAATACTTCCTCCAGTTCCTGGGCATATAAATCCTCAACATGCTCGATCTCCATCTGCTCCTGTATATCCTGCAAGGTCAGAGCCATATGGAGGCTGGGATCTGCCAATTCATCTTCATTCTTCTCAACCAATGAATAGGTCAAAGGATCCTCCCCGGTGCGAACAAAGTAGGCATTAGGGTGACCAGATGAAAAGATCACTACAGGAGATGTATTGTGAGTCTCAACAAGAGTACTGGGAAGAGAAGTGGTATCAAGAGAAGGAACAAAATTGGATAGGGAATTGGGAGTGGAGTCACTCTTCGTCTCAAAAGGAAAGGATTCAGATGAAGGACCACCCCATACGTCCATAGGGGCAACAGTGCTGGTAGTCACTGGTTCCAAGGGCAGATCTCCAATATTCAAGAGACATTGAAGCTCCTCATAAATGCTGTGAAATCAAGATAATTCAACTCCACGCCCCTGGGCCAAAGCTTCAGTAGCCAGTTGGAGGTTGTGGGACTCAATGAGAGAGCCTTGCAACTCCTTAATAACCTGATATTGCTCCTTAATGGTCACTTCAGCAGTTTCATGAAGATATCTGGCTTCCTGGGTGTCTCACTAGGAAGGATCAGTGAGCCATGGAAACCCTACGACAAGTCAAAAAGACATACAGACAACTTGAGCATCTTATCTTCAAATTCCTGCGTGGTTCAACTCAAGAGTTCTTGCAACTCATGGATCTCATTGGATTGACCCTCGACAACCCTCTGCAGTTGCCCAAACTCACAATGAGCTTGGTTCACAAGGATGTCCTGATCAGATACGACTTGAGAGATACTCTCAGCAGCATCAGCGAGATGATCTAGGAACAAAGCAGAGTCGAAGGAAGAAGGGGAAGCCATGACAAGGGAGGATCTCGAAAGGAGGATAGAGGAATAGTCTTGAAAAGTGTCCTTTTATTGAGACAAGGATGCCCAATATGAACCTAATAAGGAACAAAATGTGCAGCCACATGCATACACCTCATGGAAATTTTTGAATACTTCAATTCTCAGGAGATCTCTTATTTTGAACCCAGGGCAATTTCTTATTCACACAACGGAGGGGCCCAAAAAAGAAAAAGATTTAATTTAGGAAGGGAAGTACAAAAAATTTGGAATAGGGATCTATCGATATACAAGAAATCTATGAGCCAAAAGTCCTAGGAACTACTGGAAGAAGGCTTTGTAGGTGAGGCAGCAGCAAACTGCCCTCAGACTGACTCAAAAAGCTGTTGAAGTTGGGTGAGTTCTTCATCTCGTGACTTTGACTCTTCTGCTGCGACTCGACAGGCCTCCTCACTTGCAGCCAACTTCTTCTTCAACTCCTCTATCTCACCACCCCAAGCTTCCATTGCTCCCCTTAATTGTTGAACCTCCTGTGAGATATCATATCAAAACACTAAACCAGTCAAAACAGGAAGGAAGAAACTCACTGTTGACTGAGCATCACCCTTGAAATGCCTCACAAAGGATTTCAGATGGGTCAGTTCCTCATCCTTTTCCTGCAACTGGCTGTCTTGTGAGGACACTTGCTCCTTCAAATGGAGATTCTTGGTCTCCAAACCATCTGACTTCTGCGACAAAGCTTGATACTCCTGATAGGCTCAGAGGAGCTCATCTTGCTGAGCATCAATGATACTGGCAGAGGATAAATTGATCATTGAGAGGGATTCAATGAACTGGGTCAGCCACAATTTGAGAATGGGGTGGGAGGTTTGGAAGAGGGATGTTTCTATAAAGGGAATGCAGAAGCAATTAGTGATACAATGAAAAGCCAGAAATGAAGAAGTTACTCACCAATTGTTCCTCAAGATCATTAAAAACACCTTGAACCAACCCATCCGCCAAAGCCCAGAGATCTTGCTCTATCATGGTTTTACTGGAACCAGACAACAGTTCAGCAACCTGCATAACGATGCATTTGATTGCAGTTCGAATCACTAAAAACAGAGTTAGTTAGGATGACTATACGAGTAAAAAACAACATTCAAAAAGAAAAACTTACTTTCATCTCGAGATGGGATAGAACCATTGGAAGAAACTGGTTTGATGAGAGGTTTAAAAAACCAAGTCTTCACACCGGAAACCTCACAATAAGACTGCCTATCATTGACTTTCCAAATGACTGCAGGCTTTGTTGGAGCAGGAGCAGGCACTGCAGGAATGGGAGCAGATGCAGGAGGGACCTCCTCTGGGTAGTCCAAATCCATGGAATCCATGGTGTCAGGAGCCTCCATCTTGACATTGACATCTATGGGGTCACAAATGACCTCCTTTCCTTTACGAGATGGAGCCAGAACAACTTGCTTGCGACTCGGCTCCCCTAAATGCACCCTCTCCTGCCAAAGGAGCTGACTCTTTCAAAAGGCATTCGAGGAGACGACTAGAATGATGATGAGTACTTATCCTATCACAGACTCACTGGACTTACCTGCTTTCCTTTTGCCCTCCTGAGCCCTCAGTTTCTCCAACACCAATCCCAGCTCCTCTGGATGTTCACAATAATAAGGGTAATCACATAGCCCAGTCATTAGGGCAGCCCATTCCTCATCCCGAATGACAAAGTTCCCACAACTCGACACAAAGTGATAGGCAACAACGAGGGGAAGCTTTGCAAGGACATGGAACTGTAGGAGTCAGAAGATGCTTTTGAACAAACAAAATTTCTTGCTTGTCAGGTAGTTCATCTTGCAAGTGGCACAGGAGAGGGAATTTGAACAAAGGGAGCAGGAGGATTGGAGATTATGCGAAGCACAATACTTACAAGAGGGGTAGAGTGCAAATATCTTACACCACTCATCATCAGGCACCTGTTCCAAAACCTCCGGACTTGGGTTGGCGAGATACACATCGTCATAGATGGATTGGACATTGGAAGGAAGGGAAGAAGGGGTACTGGCAGAAACTGGGACAGAGGGATACTCGAGGAGCGAACTACATTTGAATGCCATGCGTCGCATCTTCTTGGCTGCAGGAGGAACAGAAGGAAGGGCATTGGAAAGAGGAATGGCTGACACTGGTTGGACAGCTTGGGGAAATTTGAAAATAATTTGAGGCCTCGAACCTCCCAAATTACTGGAAGAGGCAGCTGGTTGGTTGGGGAACAATTGCGAAGCAGACATAGTGGTTGAAGGAAGAGAGGAAAATGACTCAAAAACCCAGAGTGCCAGCTTTATAAGGCCTTTGGACTTAGAGTTTTCAATCAAAATTTGGCAGCCAGCACATTGAAACTTAATCTGACGGCACAGCAGTCACAACACCATGTTGCATCAAAAGCTACACATCCTTTTGAGGGCTCAAGGACCTTGGGGGGGGGTAATGTTATGCCCTATGCTATTTTTTCTGCTCTTTCCAACCAGTACACCCACCACATGACTCAATAATAAGTTCTACCATTCAATCCAGACTCCCCAAATCTGACACACGTTTCTCAAGATGAACTAACCAGTTACCCATTCCAATTCTTATTCACAAGACCACATGTCCTCCTGCAGAGTATAAAAGCCTCATACCTACATCTCTCACAATAATGCTGTTATTACCTGAACTATCTTGACCTGTGTTGTTTCTATTCTCTTGTTCACTAGTTTCTAATATTATTCTGCTTAACACTGAGTCAAGCAAATCCCATTGACACTGAGTCACTGGCATATCTACCTCTCACTTGTTGAACCAATCAACAAGACTATTTGACTGCCGTAGCCATTCGAATATTCTGTCTCGTAGGGTAAACGGAGACCGAGTCACAAACCTCCTGAGTCAACCCTTGTTAATACTGTCTTAATGAGTTCTTTCAATATACAATTTCTAGTTGCACTGAGCTACTAGATTTGTTATTCGACACTTGAGGATCATTCCTCCACATCCAATACCCAAACCATACAGGACTCATTCACTTGTCGTACGTAGCGACTCCCCATCGCATATTCTGTCTCGGCTGTGGTATAATAAATCACTTTCTATTCTTTGAACCTACTACAAGCCTCTAACAACAAAGGTAGTAAAAGGGTCCTAACAGTGTTTTTGCCTTGTGGTTTTCTTGTGCCTAGATATATCCCTGTATCGATTAGATAGTTTTTTGTCTCAAATTCCTTTTCTCCTTTACATAGCTGAATGATTGTACTTTTTTCCCAAATTAAATCTTTTTTCTTTTTTGGGCTCCTCCTTTGTGTGAATGAGAAATTGCCCCAGGTTCAAAATAAGAGATCTCCTGAGAATCAAAGTATTCAAAAATTTCCATGAGGCGTATGCATGTGGCTGCACATTTTGTTCCTCATTAGGCTCATATTGGGCATCCTTGTCTCAATAAAAGGACACTTTTTCAAGACTATTTTCTCTATCCTCATTTTGAGATCCTCCCTTGCCATGTCTTCACCCCCTCCATTTGACTCTGCTTTGTTCCTTGATCATCTCGCTGATGCTGCTGAGAGTATCTCTCAAGTTGTATCTGATCAGGATGTCCTTGTGAACCAAGCTCATTGTGAGTTTGGGTGACTACAGAGGGTTGTTGAGAGTCAGTCTAGTGAGATTCATGAGTTGTGAGAACTCTTGAGTCAATCCACTCAGGAATTTGATAGTAAGATGCTCGAGTTGTCTGTAGGTCTTTTTGACTTGTCATAGGGTTTCCATAGCTTACTGATCATTCCTAGCAAGATGCCCAGGAAGCCAGATATCTTCATGAAACTGCTGAAGTGACCATTAAGGAGCAGGATCAGGTTATTAAGGAGTTGCAAGACTCTCTTGTTGAGTCTCACAATCTCCAACTGGCTGCTGAAGCTTTGGCCCAGGGGCATGGAGTTGAACTATCTTGATTTCACAGCATTTACAAGGAGCTTTGTTATCTCTTGAATATTGAAGGTCTGCCCTTGGAACCAGTGACTACTAGCACCATTGCCCCTATGGATGTATGGGGAGGTCCTTCATCTGAATCCTTTCCTTTTGAGACAAAGAGTGACTCCACTCCCAATTCCCTATCCAGCTTTGTTCCTTCTCTTGATACTACTTCCCTTCCCAGTACTCTAGTTGAGGCTTGCAATACTTCTCCTGTAGTGATCTTTTTGTCTGGTCACCCTAATGCCTACTTTGTTTGCACTGGGGAGGATCCTTTGACCTATTCATTGGTTGAGAAGAATGAAGATGAGTTGGCAGATCCCAGCCTTCATATGGCTCTAGCTTTGCAGGATATGAGGGAACAGATGGAGATCGAGTGTGCTGAGGATTTATATGCCCGAGAACTGGAGGAAGTATTTGGAATCCTGTTCAACATTTGAGCTGAACATGACAAACTAATTGAGTCATCCTTTGACTAGTCCTTCCATTCCAGCCTTCTGTACTCATATTTCCCAATCTATGCCCACTGTATACTCTTATTTCCCTGAAATAAACTCATGAATTGTTATGATTTTTAATAATAATAAAGAGAAATGTGTCGAGAAATTGGAAACAAAAACTTGAAGCATTGCTTTTACCCCCCCTTTAAGGTTGAGGTTTCAATTTTGAGAGTTGTTTCTCCCAATTAAATGACAGCCTTGACTGCCTGTCTCAACTCCCTTTCCTCCTCATCTCGCAGGGCTAGGCTTTCAAGTTCTTTGAGGAGCTCGAGAGGTAACTTTCATTTCCTTGGATGTGCTTTCTCCCACTTGTGAATCAAATCAATACTTCCTACCATACCTTTCCAGGGAATCCAGGATTCCTCATCATACCCTTTCCATTTGATTAAATACTGGATTCCTCTGTCTGTTTCTCCCATTGGATGACTATCTTTTATTAACTCAACCTCATATTCCAGTTCCCCTTTGATGTAGATTGGTGGGGGAGGTGATATGACTCGCTGGAAGGGATCCAGGTGATGTGGTTTTAGCCTTTTGACATGGAATATGTTGTGGATTTGTTGTAGGTCCCCTGGTAACTCAAGTTGATACATGTGAGATCCAATTTTATTGAGTATTGTGTAGGGTCCTGTCCACTTGTGATCCAATTTTTTAGTAGGCCTTCTTGTTCAGATATTATCCATATCCAACCAGACTTGGTTGCCTTTTTCCAATCTGGGTTTCCAGCACAGTGGCAGTTGTACTGATTTGCTGCTGCCTTGTTTGCTTTGTATATGTGCTGTTTCAAATATTGTGTAATTCCTTTAACTCTGTAGTGTACTGGTTTGCTTCCAAGTCATTCACCTTTGATAGGTTAATAGAGAGTTTTGGATGGTATCCTTTATTTGCAAAGAAGGGTGTTAACCCTGTAGCTGAATGTGGAGTATTGTTATATATGAATTCCACAATAGGTAATAGGGAATCCCAGTTGTCTTGGTTATAAGATGTGTAGATTCTTAGGTATCCTTCAAGGTTTTGATTGGTTCTCTCTGTTTGACCATCCATCTGTGGGTGGTATGCAGTCAAGAGTTGAGACTCAATACCAAGTATCTTACACAATTCTTTCCAAAACTGAGAGATGCACAAGCTTCTCTGATCTGAGATGATATCTGCTGGCAAACCGTGTTTTGAAAAGACATTTTCAAGGAATAATCTTGCAAAATCCTTTTGCAGTGTCTGTCATGTGACATGGGATATAGATGGCTTGTTTTGTGAGCTGATCTACTACCACTAGGATTGCGTCAAATTGTTCCTTTCTAGCTTTTGGGAGTTGTACAATATGATCCATCAAGATTGAGCTCCAGGGTCTCTGTCCAATTGGTAGCAGTTTCAGATTCCCATATCGGAGAGTCCTCCTAGCCTTGGACCTTATGCAGGTGTAGCAACTTTGTACATAGTAATGCATGTCTTTGCTGCTACCTTTCCAGAAGAACAATTGGTTGAGTATTTTTTTTATTTTCTTCTCACCCGGATGTCCCCTGAGTGCATGATCATGGTAAGTGGCTAATACATCTCATTAAAGGTTTGTGTTGTTAGGAACATATACATCAGGAAAAATGGTCTGAGCCTCAGGTTACCTAGGAGACAACCTGGAGCAACCTGAGGGACCTGGGTGACCTAGGTGACCTGTGCAACCTGGGTGAACCTCAGGCATCCCAAGGATACCTGAGGAGTGATGCTGTAAATATTACCAAATAAGGCAAAATTATATTGAATATATATACTTATGCTTTAATCTATCCTAAATGCATGACAAGGACACCTTCTTAGTTGTAAATAACTCAGAAACTGAAATCTGACATAAGTCACATGATGTAACTCTGTGAGCTGTCTACAATCAAAATAATTTTCATATGGTCAAAACAAGTATATCACAATTATACCATACTATATACACACTATATGTACATGTATAAGCTCTTTACTGTACTGAAATACTATACTTGAGTATATTAGGTTAATACTAGTATACTGTAATACATTATAAAGTATAATACCTGATGAAAATGTACACTATATATACTATACATAAAATATGTACAAGTTCAATATTACTACTACTACTACTATACAAGTACAATAGCTCACTATATACAGTAGAATAGAGTACAAACAGTAATATATAAAGATATATTATTTTTACTTATTAACCCTTTATGCAACCTGGGGTAACCTCAGGTAGCCTGAGCC
>KN834869.1:58570-72602 GCA_000827265.1 Collybiopsis luxurians FD-317 M1
AGAAAATGTCACTGACTGCACCTGTTTAGTATGGCCTTGAAAAGGCTTCCCAATTGAACTTCCAGTTTTTGTATGCCAGATTCTGACAGTGCTATCTCCACAGCCAGATACAATTCTAGTTCCATCTTTCGAAATATCTACTGAGCTAACTGCTGACCCTGTGTTCCATACAGCTATATTTGGCTTCTCCATCTTCCTTTTTACTATTATCCCCTTTTCCAGCCCCTGTTGTGCTCCTGCAAGTTCCCCCTTCCAAAATGGTAATATGCTCAGGTACCAGTGTGGAGTCATGCCATTCACAGGGCTAAGCAGGAATGTTTCTACTGCTGCATTCACATTGTTGACACTATCTTGCACTTCCTCTGGAAGATCTGAAATCTAAAATCCTGTCAGTCAATTTCTGTCTTGTCTCTTAATTTTTCCTTTATTCATACCTTTCTAACAGAGTCAAAAGTGTCCTCACATTGGACCAATGTGTCCTCACTGCTGCTTCCTTCATAACTTGCCATACGTAAAAGACTCATTACTTCAACCCAGTATAATATCTTTTCATTCAAAAATTCCTTCAAAATTGTAGTAACCTCTGCATCTTTTGCACATTTCTCCAAGTGATATCCCCAGCTTTTGCAGGAGTAAACAAGACCCTGCTTGATCTGGTTATTGACATTAGATTCTATATTTTCAACCTCCTTGTCTTTCACAAATGATGAAGGAAGGTTAAGCATATTGAATCTTAGCTCTGTGTTCATAATATCAAAACATGCCTGACATAAAACCTTGTGTTGATACAATGAATCACATTGTAGAACTTTGGCTCGCTTTTCTCCCAATAGGAAGTCTGAAAATGAGGCATGAAAGACATAGATAGCCTTGTCCATCTTCCCTACATAAACAACAGATTGCAGAGCACCAATTAGCAGGTCCACTTGCTTAGGTTCTACCTTTGCTAATTGAGCAATCACCTCACTAGATACTGGGTTCCTAACTGTAATTATGGAATGCAATACTTTCACATTCCACTCTCTCTCTTTCTTGGTAGCTTTGTTCATAGCTTTGGTAATGATAGCATTATGTAAGTCATCCAATCCCTTGGTTTCACTTTTATCTGCAGTATGCTCTAATTTTAGAACATCTTTTAGCCGGTCTTTCTCAAATCCATCCCTTTCTGTGATCCACTTTACAGTTGTTGCAGCAAATATAAATAGTTTCCCAGCCATTTTGGTCAACTGGGAAATATTCTCTTTTGTAACAAAGCTATGATCCCTCAGTTCTTGAGTGAGAAACATTGAAATGTCACTCTGAACTGATTCTTTTTCTACCTCATGTAGAAAGATTTTAGAATCATGAGGTGCCTCCATGAGATGTTTATACATAGGTTGGTCTGGTCGACTTGTTAATAAAAATTTCAGCCCTAGTAAACCACCACTTTGGATCTCTTCAAGTAGAGGCACCAGCAATTGTTTAATATCTGCACATTCATCCAATGCATCAATGACAATTATAGGAGTTACTGCAGTCTGTTTGTAGACAAGATTAGCCTTCTCCCAGGGCTTCTTCAGAAGCAAATCCATTTGTTTATCAATTTCCTTATCAGCAAGGTCTCGATCATTTTGCAGCTCCTTTATAAGAGCTTCAGCAAATGAATGAGAATATCCTGCAAGCTGATAAGCAATGGTTGGAATGATCCTTGTATGGTCCTGACAGGTCTTAAGCTGTCTAGAACAAAAGAATGCACCAGCAAGATTTTCCTTCTCAAAACTATCACATAATGATTTGGCAATAGTGCTTTTTCCTGTTCCAGCCATGCCACCTATCCAATACACTTGATCCTCTGAAGCAGTATTGGCCCACTTCATGATCTTATCCAAAATTTCAACTCTTGTTCCTGGGGTACATGCTGGCCTTCCCTTTCGATGATCATGGAAAGCTTCTCTAGAAGGCCTCAATTTGTTCAAGTAGTTATCCTATCCTCTTTTCAATTTTCTAAAATTCAACCAAATTCCTGTACCTACCTTACTGATATCACTTGTATTCCTTTCAATGCGGAATAAAACCTTTCTCTGCAGATTGCACAACCTTAAAACTTTTATAAAAGCCATATGAATTCTAATCCATACCTGACAAGCATCAAATGCATCTTTGATATCCCCAAAATACTTTGCAATTTCTTGAGAAATCTTATCTGCGGAAACTACATTGTCTGTCTTCCTCAGACTTTGTGCCACCCAATTTTTGTTCTGCTGAGGTGAAGCCTTGCTATTGATTTTGCCCAAATCACTATTAAAAATTATGATATTGAAATCATTCAAAGGTCAAAACAGATCCATACTCAGCCAAAATCTGGAAAATTTCATCCATTTCGGTAGATCCACTCTGCTCCATATAATTCTTGACTTCTGCAAGCTTGGTAGATAACTCTTCAGTGAGTTCTTTGAACCTTTCTTTGTTCTCTGTTACTTGCTTTATATGTCAAATATCTATTAGTACACTAAAGCAGAATTATTGCACAGGAATACTTGCATGGTAGATTTTAACACACTCGGAAACTGCTCCAAGTGCAATACCCAATCCTTGACCAGCCACAGGAATGAATTCAGAAAGTTCTTTGAGAATTTTGAGACTGGTTTCTGCAACAGCACCGGCTGTTTGCAGAGCTTGGTGCGCAGTGGAAGACACTTGTCCACCCTTTTGTTCAGCTGCAGCCTGAGGTAGCTGACTAGTATCAAGAACAGAATTATCTGGCATCCTTCCCGGGATAGGCTCAGACTGTGCAGAAATGTGTGACACAGAATCTTGGGAACCGTGAAAGTCCTGTGCAACATTACCCGGTTCAGGTGTACTTTCTGCCTGGATATTGATTTTGTAGCCTCTGCGATGCCAGAGACCGCGGAACCATTTCTTGAATTTATTGAATAAAGGCATTGTTGTGTCTTTTGCTGGAAAAGTTAAGTATCTTTAATTTTATGATAATGCTAACATTGCCTGAAACGTACAAAGCAGGATACAGTGCAGTCAACTACGAAAAAACGTTGTTGGTGGGGAACCATCTGGGTATCTTGGGGCCCTTTATGTATTCTTTATCAAGGTTCAATGTTATCGTTGTGAAGCATACAGCCTCATAACATTTGGAATTGATGATGCGATTCGACAGGAATATATATTTAGCGGAGCACGTTTTCCGCTCTATCTGCGGCATCTGCCAACTTTCAATGTGCATCTACCGGTTTAAACTCACATCGACCTTGTCTCCCATCTACAACACATTCCGGCGTTCCTAGACCATGCTGTGTAATACACTTTTTTGTTTCCTTCCCTCCCAGCCCCCCCCCCCCCCAAGCCTAATCTTCTTCGCAAAATACCTCAAGCTCCAGCGCCAAATCGTTATATTGTCGACACCCGGGAGGGTAAATATATTCCTTTATCGTGCGTTGATCTAAGCCTAAGAATAGGACGGCGGGGTCCTATGGGCTGTGAAAGGGATTGGAGGAGCTCGAGGGAGACGGAGAATGGTGGGGAGTATTTTTATAGTCTAAATATTCTTTAGACACCTGGACTGGACACCCGAAGCAAATGCAATCAGCAGCCCTACCCTACTAGCTCAGATATATATCCTGCTGGGTAGCTTGGAACGTGTCGGTGGCATCCTGTTTGGACTGTACACGTGAATCACGGCACTGCCGTAATTTGACAACTTGTCTCTGTACCAGTTGCATAAACCCGTCGTTCGTCCGTGACATTGACTCCAAACCATGTTCGTCTCAAGTAAAGGCTCAATTTCATCCTGAAATTTTCATACAAAACCCAAACTCAAACATGGAAAATGACGATCACGGTTAATCATGCCCTCTTCACGCTGTATAATATCGCGTAGGGCCAGTCGAATTCATATTCAAGGTGCCATTTTTGTTCTTTCAGGGTGTTCGCGTTTCTGACTATGCTATCTGTCCTCGCATCCATTCATTCACCTGTCTATCGTGTTAGGTTCTCGTCAGTCTACGTATCACAACCCCTCCCACAAGATGATGTACATGGACCTCAACCCTCGGCTCTACGTAACCCCACACCCTTCGACCACCTACCGGCTCCTCACTCTCACATACTTCAATGTCGTCCTTCCCGCACTTGTCCCTATTACCCTCACAGCATTTGATTGAGGGTGAAGGGGGTGAAGGAGCAGACGAGGAGGGTGGTTCGGAGTCCGTTATTGACAGCTAGAGCAATCACGGGGGCGAGGATTAAGGCGGAGAGGGCTCTGGAGATGGGTGGAAGTGGAGTGAGGGTGACAACGGTGTTCCGACAACTGCCGTATCTTCGTCGGGAGCAACAGCGACGGGAGAGGCTTTATCGTCATCGCTATTTTCAGCGTCAATGTATTTTCGGGGTCGGCAATACCATCATCAGTATCATCGTCATCATCTCCCCATCCTTGTCGTCGTCTGGGTCTGGGATTTGCGACTATAACCCTCTTTCCTCATTGTCCGCTGATTCGTCCCCGAATCACATCAAACCTTCACCTATATCCCCCTCCCATTCCGAACCTTCACCCGTGACTGCACCCTTACCCGACTCAGTCTTTCCCAGTTCCACACCAACCCCAACGCCTCCTACCCACCCCTACCTCCTTCCCCAACTCCACCGCCTCCCGTTTCTCCGCCTGACTTAGGGAAGACAACGCCATCCACACCGTCATCCCCAGCCCGCACCTCGAACATACATTCGATCACAAACTCTGGTTACGTTTTTGACCTGACGGGGAGTTGTCAAAAATCTGCTTTCGGCGATGAGGGGGTAGAATGGAGAGGGTCAGGGGGATGAGTGGAGGTGCGAGTTGTGACGACTACGATATTTCCATTGGGGGCAGCAGACGCTTCATGGTCATCGTTCCAACCTTTTGCGAAGAACAAGCGTTTCAAACTCTGGTCAAGTGCACGCAAAATGGAGTCACTCTCAACCATTCGCTCGCTATGCAACGTCTCATAGGGATAGTCGAATTCGAATTCCCAAGTTATCAGAGAACGATTGTGAGTTTTCTTTTTTTTTTTTTTGACGTGTTCCCATTTCTGACTACTCTACTCTATTACCTCCATCCGTTCATCCATCCATGTACATGCGCAATATTCATATCCACATCAATACAGCCTCCGACTCTTCCCTTCCACAAAATGATATACACGGCCCTCAACCTTTGATCCATTACTCCACCACCTCCATTTCCTCGCCCTCACCTACTTCAAGTCGTCCTCCCTGCCTTTGTCCGTTCCAACTTCCCAGCGTTTGATTGAGGGTAGTCAAACCCCGCACTCCACCACCCGGCATTTGAATGACGGCGAAGGGATGATGGAACGCACGAGGGTAGTCAAAAAGTTCGTTCTTGACGGTTCGAGCGATCAGGGAGCGAGAGTTAGAGCAGCCTGAGCTAGGGGTGATGAGGGAGGTGCAATAACTTTGGTAACGTCGTCGAAAACGGCGGCGGCGACAGAGGCCTCGTCATCATCGTTGTCGTCAGCGTCAAAGTTTCACGGGGTCCTCAGCGTCATTGCCATCATTGCCGTCACCGTCCACGTCATCGTCACTGTCGTTGTTGTCTGGGTCTAGGTTGGAGTCGGAGTAGGGAGGAGGAAATACGAGCAGCCCCGATGACACACCCCTCGCCACGTCTATAAACGACGTTGTTTGGGATGGCGAGCAATGGAAGCAGGCAGCCATTACCCTCCGTACTTACCGAGTGGAGTGCTGCTTGGGACATCGTTGGCTGCAAATTTAGACTTACTTTATGCGCGGGGGATGTATCACAGACAACACCTCTTTCCTCACCGTCGAATGAACGATTACCGAGCCACGTCGAATTATCACCCATATCGAACCATGGAACTCCCTCCCGTTCCGTGCTCTCGCCCGCATCCTTACCCAATTCCACACCAACCCAACGCTGTTCCCCCACCCCCACCCCTTTCCCCAACCCCTCCTGTATCTTCCCTCGCCACAACCCCACAATAGCTGTTCGTCGTCCATACTGTGACCACTACAGAACCCTGTGGTTCCTCCTCTTCGAACAGATATCCGGTGGAAAACTCTGGTTGCATTCCTGCTGGGATACGAATGCGATCGAGGAGGGACATGTGAAAGAGTTTTGGGGGTGTTTGCAAGATACGGTGGATGTCTTGTTTATCGGCGATCGAGATGAGGGGAAAGAGTAAGGGTGGAGTGGGCGTGGTCGATAGTGGTGTTGAGCGGCCGTGGGAGAGGGGGAACGGAACGTTGGCTGGACAAAGATAAGGGCTGGGGCTGGAGTCGCGGTTGGGAGGTGTGTAAGGGAGGTCGAGTTTGGGTGTGTATGAGTCTATGGTAATCTTGGAGGTAAGAAATATTAGGACTTTAGGAGATTTAGGTCGAAGCCACGGGCCAAAGTTGGGTCGGAGCGAAATCTTTGCATGTCGTGATTTCTTGCGTGTCTATGTTTGCATAGATGTGCTGTGGGAGTATGAGCGTGTTATGTTCGCTTTTTTTTTGTATATTTATCTTGCTCGTCTTGTTGTTCTTTTCCCGGTATCACCTCCGCAAATTGTCATGATCGAAAAATCCCTCTCCGAAGAACAAACCCTCACAATCCTCGCAAAGTGTAAACAAAACGGAGTCACGGTCAACCATGCGCTCTTCGCGCTGTGTAACGTCGCGTGGGGACAATGAAGTTTGAATTTCAAAGCTATCAAGGTGCATTTGTAATGTAATGGCGCGTAGTGTGCCGAGCTCGTTATACCTTTCTGTTGGGAAAATGTTAGATTTTAAAAGGGATCCATTGATCGAGAGTTTCAAGGTTCTCTTTTCACTGGTGACCACCACTTGCTCAAAAAGATATTTGAGTGGGCAAATTTTGGACATTGTCAAAGAAAAAAAATTTCATAGCAGTAAATGATCTCAAAAAATTAGGAAGAATTCTACACATTACCTTTCCAACTTATTTCATTCATTGGGATATTTACAAAGTACAGGGTGACTGTTACTTTTGATAACCTGAAGTATATGTCTTTTCCATTCATTGTAATACTGCTGGCAATTTGATGCAAGTAATGGGTCAAGCAGAGGCAGTATTCTCTCGACTACACGGTCTCCTCCCAATTATTACTTGATCTAACTCAATAGAAGTAAGAAAGACTATCTAAAGATGCTATATAAGGATTAGTACAGTGGTCATATAATGAGCGGAAGGCCTTCATTTAAGTGGCTTTTTGGAAAGGGGAATATCTCTAACCTGTCCATTGTTGTATTTCTCGCAATTTAATTATTTTTAATGAAGTTTGCAATAGCTATTTGGAATGTCTTAGACAAAGTAACTTCATCAGGTGTCGCAGTGGAAGCATTGAGTGTTCCAAATAGTTCCAGGACTATGGAAAGATTAAGTGAAAGGTAAGGTGGCAGATTACTATATGCACACTCAGTGGTATGCCAAGCACTGGCATTCAGGAAAAGCTGAAGATCAGGGAAGACATACTATCTGAAAATCGCGCAATGCTAATCGATACTAGATCTCTATGACCTTCAGCTCCCGAAAGAGACGCCTTGAGGACCTAGAGATGATAGCACGCCCTTCATGCCATTGCAACAATCTAGGTATGTTTATGCACTGACCTCTTGGATGATTTTATAGTCAATATTCTTTTAGATAGCACACCCTCTCCAAACCAATCTACTATACATTGCAACAAGCGGACCCCCAGTCCTCAACGTCCCTTATACCATCGTGACAACTGCGGTACATTCTTGTATGACCTCTAGCATGATTTTATAGTCAATATTCTTCCAGATAGCATGCCCTCTTGAAACCTATCTACTTCACAGGGTCGCATGCAGACCCCCAGTCCTCAATATCTCTCAAACCATCACAACAACCAAGGTACATTTATGCATTGCTCTCCCACCTTTGATAGCTGATACTCTATTAGTACAAGTTAATTCCTCCTCCTCCTCATCATTGTCGTCGTCCTTTCCGCGACCACCATGCCTTCAGCGAAAGCAATCATGGGATGCCAGGGATGATTCAGACGAGGGATATAGTAGGCCTTCCCAGCGTCGCCACTTGTAGGAATAAGATCGCATCTTCAATAGCTATAGACTAGTTGTATACAATTGTATTAACTGTTTCCACAGTGTAGAAGAGTACTTGAATGTTATTAAGTACTAATGCCAAGTACCAATCATGCACCAATCAAGCCGAGCGATATCAATCAATCCGAGCCAGACCGTGGGTACTCAACGGGTACTGGTCGCCATTCTGACCCACTATGTAGACTTCAGCCTCGTAAAGACAGTGAACTCTACTAAAGAACAGTCAAGAGACACATGAAAAAGTCACCTTTCCAGTGTCTTCTATTCACTTCCCATAAATGGAAAGCTCTCAGAGCAGCGAATTAGCATACATGGTTCCTTACGACTTTACTATCTTCGTACCCATTCTTCAATCTATTTCCAATCCTTCCCTTACGCCATTATCCCCAATTCCAACTTGACTGACTATGCCGCTCTTGCTTCCTAGACTAAAATTTTCAAGCCCCGCCTCATCATCTGCGGTGCCTCCGCTTACCCCAGTAACCAGGATTATGCCTAGCTCAAGAGGACTGCAGAGAAGAAAAGTGCATGGTTACTGAGTGACATGGCTCACTCCAGTGCAACACAGGAACTTAACAGCCCCTTTGATCGTCATGATGTTGTGACCACTACCACATAGGTTTCCTCTCCAATGTCAGTCACAAGACTCTCTGTGGCCCCTGTGCCGGTTTCATCATCTTCCTCAGAGACTATGCCTTGTCGAAGCAGTCATCTTTTCAGAAGGAATCATCTACGGTCTTGAAGAGAATCAAACAACTCGGCATGCTTAAAAGAATCCGAAGAAAATCCGTCTCCACCCCTTCTCAACAGCCACCCTCCCGCTCCCATTCTCATTCTAGGTCAAAGTCTGCGCTTGTATCTATTTCCTCTAAGAAATCAGCTGCTCCCCCTCCCCTGCCTCCTACCCTTACTTCGGAGCTGCTATTAAGTCAGTTTACTGATGGCAGCTCATTGGAAACACACACCAAGTGTATCATGGAGGAACAAGTTCTGGAGGCTACTCGTACCGGATCCCGCTCGAGCGCTTCTCTCCCTGGAGGCCCGGTCCTTTGAGATGAGAATGGAGGATTTTGGCAAGATGAAGGGGAGAAGCTTGAGCAAGAGGCCCTTCTCCCTCCTGCATCTCCTGAAACTCCGGTAAAGAGTGGATTACCCTCAACTCCTCAAAGAATGGGAGCTCTTGGCTATCCTTCCCAGCATGGCCCTTGGCATTGGTGCCGCCGCTGAGTCAGAGGAATGTCGTGGATCTTTTGGTTCCATAAAATTGTTCTTCTTGACATGATCTCCATATGCCACAATGCCTCTTCATTCTTCCTTCTCGGGACCTTTGAGCTGGTCAGCTTTTCAATGAGTGCCCACTTCCCCTACGTCGACAGTCCAGCACCATTGAGATTGTAAGTCCCTTCCAACCTCCGTGCATTTGATGAATTCTTTATACCCTCTCCTTGGGCTGTCACTTTAGCATCTCATCCCAGGCGCAGATGCCTGACATCACTCGAGTATCAGCGGTGGGCTCACAGCTCATCCTGCTTGTGTCGAATTTCCTTCAGTGCGAGACTACAATGGGGACCCCATCATGGGGATGGGGATGCAGTCATGGTGGAGAATGTCAAAGTTGATGAAGGCAATTCTTCCTGTCTGGGGACTGTGGGTGTGATGAGACAGGGTTTGGGAATGAGCAAGATTTCAAAATTGAATCTGAACAATGAAGGCCCTCCTTGGAGGACATGCACAGTAAATAGTTCTTTCCTCATTGAGCGAAACATGGAACGACATTCTTTTTTCTCTTGTTTTCCTTTTTTTTAAAACTCTGTTATGATCTCACAGGTCATGTTCCTTGTACTCGCATATCATATGTCTCAGTCTGTTATTTAATTATTTTTCTCTCGCTCTTCTCTATCATTTCTTGTTTGCTTTCCTTACTCTCATATTCTTCATCGCTGCACATTCATCTATACCAACAACATCTACGCAAGTATTCCCTATACCCCTTCACATTGATCAGTTTGTATTTATAAGGTATCTGCATATTGTTTTTTTCTTGTTACCTTTATTACTTATGCCTCTGCCAGCACAAAAACTGCCGTGTAGCATGCAGGTCATAAATTGTCCGATACAACCCTACTCTTATGCATCTCAACATCCATGACAAGAAATATATATCTGTCATATGCTTACAGCATTGGTTGTGTCTGAATGAACTCTTAGGATCTTAATCTCTGCAAAGAGCAGTTGAACAGGTCACAAAGCACCTCAACCACACTCCCATTTATGATCCAGGCCTCACACAACACGTTTATCTTTTACAACCTTCCCAGTGTGTATATCCACCATGTTGTCTTCTTGGACACGTGGAGAATAACGCTCAGCCCACGAAGACCAAACCAAAAGTGGCTTGCTTGTCAACTGAGAGTGAAAGACTGTGATATCTGGCATGTCTGAGCTTGAAAAGGGGGTACATGAAAAGCGGAAGCCTGAGCGACTACTGGGAGCTGGAGATTTTTTGAGATAGAATGCGAATAATCTTTAGAAGACAAATCTGTTGACAGTGAGGCAGAGGGTGCAAGGAGGGAGTAATCAAAGAAAGCTGGCTGCTGAGCACTGAGAGTGCAAGCCAGATGATCGGTCGAGATATGTATGTAGTTCATTTTCTATGTCCTCGGTATTTGCTATACCCAAGACATTTTACTACACTACAGGCATGCTTCAACTATGTTGTCAGCTGCGACTCTCCCAATCACAGGATTACAGTCATAGATTTCAAGAATTATACTAATGTATATCAAAAACTGTTTATAGACACAACAGGGACATAGAAAAAGAGTATGAGATGCAAGAAAAATGACAACGCTGAAACTTTAACTCATGAAAAATAACTATAATCAACCTAGCATATAGCTTTATTCAGATGGAGCGAAAGACAAAATCCAGCATGTAGTTTGGTGTCCCACCAACGGTACCAGTAGTCAAACTGGTCCAAGAACCAATGTGGCACAACTCATTCAGCAAAAGTATCATTTAGTTTTTCAATAACATCCAAGTCAGCACAGCCAGTGTAATTGTCTCCAACTGTGATTCCAAAACTCAATCCTGCCTCCAGATTTTTGCTGTCATAGTATTGATCAATCCAAATTCGGGTTGAAGGGTGTTGTTGTCCAAAGCCTAATTTGGGCTGTAGGAGACAAAAGAAGTTGCTGTACAGATTCTGTAAGTCCTTTCCATCATAGGTATAGCTGCAGAAGGTTGCGACATAATCTGGAGTACCATCGCTTTCAAAGACAACAGCATCAGGAATCTGTTTCTGCGTGTATTGAAAGAGTTTGGATTTATTGATAAGCCAGCCTAGGTATAAGTGAGGGGGGCGGAATTGTTTAGACAAATTTGGAATGAGATAGAGGGGCAAAAGGTCTAAAGGTTGACTGGTGAAAGCTTTGAATCCATCCTTAAACAAATGCATGAGCATCGCAAAGAATGGCAACAGTATGATGCACCTCATTTGTATAGTGAACACCTTGAGGAAGGAACAGATATTTGGATTTGTCAGTGACTTCGAGGGAAAAATAACAAGGAGGGCCAGGAAGGCATTTATGCGACTTCTTCCACTGGAATTCATTTCAGTCCAAGAACCACCTCGCTGGAACCCCTGAAGCAAAGACCTCATTCAATTGGCTTTCATGCTCTGCAGGGATGACACCATCGTAGTTTGTGCCAATAGAAAGGCCAAGAAGAAATTGCAATTTCTCTCCCTCATTCATAGGGCTTTCTCTGTCACAGAAATAAGTGATAAGAATTTGAGATTGAAGCACAGATGAAATAACAATGCCTAATTTTTCCAAGAGAAGAGCTAGAAGAGGGTTACCATGGCCAGACATGGATGCACAGGTTCCTTCATGGTCTGCCTTGGGCAGTATTCCTATGAATCTGCAGGATTTGGGACAGTATTTTTCAACGTAAAGGAAGATCTTGGAGGTGTCAATGATCCATCCTCAATGCAAAACAGGAGGTTTTGCCTGTTTGATGGAACTCAGTTGGAGATATGAAGGCAGATGATCGAGAGGCTGGCTCAAAAAGGTGCGAATTTGGTCCTGGAGTATCATAACTAGTCAAAGAGATATCATCACGAATAGAAACGAGCACACCTCTTCTGTGTATGAATTGGTGAGGGACTTGAAAAGGTGAGATTCTTTGCTGCTCATGGTAATGACGGACATGGTTGTATCATGTGACTTAATAGGAATGGGGCATACATACGCCGCTCAGCAGGCTGTGCCACTCAATCTCGGACAAGTTCATCATGAAAACACAATCTGAAGGTATGTGGTCTCTGACAGATACTGATTAAGAAACACATCTAAAGGTGCATCTAGGATCAACTTCAGCAGTATTACATTCAGGTGCATTTATTCTCAATCAACTTCAATGAGCTTTGCCCATCTAAAATGTGAACAGAATTGACATCCTTGACAATCAAACATGAAGAACATCTTAAACTGCTGAGTCTGCTAATTGAACAGGGGTACCAAACTCAAAGAGAACAGGGATGGTACAGTTCCATTGATTGTGTGCTGAATTATTGGGCACTTGAAGCGTCTAAATCAACGAGCTGGACATTTTCAGTCTCTCCCCAAGATCCAGTTGGCTATTCCATATTTAGAGATGAAGATGAGGGCAGAAGATGGTCCAGTTTGTATCGCCCACATAGGTCTGAGGAAACATCCAACAAGGAATGGGGTAAGAATCGTAACAATGCAATAAATGTTGATGAAGGTATCATCATTATCATAATTCTTGGTTTTATACATCCTGATACACTATACTAGATGAGAATGATGAAGACAAAGAAACTGAGGTTGAGGAAGACAAAGAGGCTGAGGTTGAGGAAGATGAAGAAGCTAAGGTTGAGGAAGCTAAGGTTGAGGAAGACAAAGAAGCTGAGGTTGAGGAAGACGACAACTTTGAATATGGAATAGTTGACTGGGACAAGAAAATTGAAAAGGGTAAAGAGGCTGATGATGAACAAAAGCATGACTTGGATGATGATGAAAACATCACAACCTCATTAGGTTCATCAAGCAAAGTGGAAGTGAAGGAGATCGAAGACAATTATTGGTGCTACATTGACTTCACACTCCTCATCTGGTGAACTCCTAAAGCTCAAATTCCCTCCTTCATCTGCGGCCTGCTTTGGGAGGTCAAACTGTTCCCTTGGAATTCTCTGGTTGAGCTTGAAGCTAACATCTGGTCATCCTTCAATTGAGCACTTCCACAAGTCATACAACAAGTGCAATTTGTTTTCTTTAATCAGACTACTCAATTTGTCTTCACTGTCATTACGGTTGGAACCTACTGCAAGTTTCTGAAGTTTGATAGGAAACATACCCCGGAACTTGACCCTACAAACATGTCTGCCTGAGGATACACCAATCCTATAATTGACACTATTCCCATCTATGACTCAGGAATCATTGAAATGGTTGTGGAAGCTGAAGGGGGTACAAAAGGACTTGCTTATGCACAAATGCACTACTCTGAAAGATTCTTGAGGGAGTGGAAAGCGTTCAAAGACTGGGCAGCTAAAGTTTCCATCTCTGGATTTGTGTGATGTGTTAGATATCCCGACTTTGATTTTTTCATCTTCACTGTGGGCTGCCCCTCTCTTTTCCTTCTTGTTTTATCACCAGCTAGATCCGAGGAGTAGCATAAGCATGAATTATATTACCATCTATCTTTGCTTCTACTATTTTTCAAATCCTACATACTTCTAGTTGCAATTTTTGGTTTGGTTTACCTACCCAAGGTTTGAGAGTATTAGTGCTACGTTTTAAGCATGTAGGTGCACACAAGAGTGAAAGTGACAGAGAAGATACTTATAGGCAAAAAATGTGAAGAGGATGTGGGCCAATAATACCTATCATTCACTCTCTCCTCT